>RJWJ010040841.1:0-13789 GCA_004363605.1 Indri indri
TACATCCCTCAAAATGGGTCCTTTCTCCTCTTTGGACTCATCACTGCATCCTCCCTAGCTGTATTACAAAATAACAACTACTAGAATTTTTAGAGTGCCTTTTATGTGCCAGGAATGCTAAACAATTTACATGCATTTTTTTCTGTCATCTTCACAATAATCCTGTGAAATGGGACTTCTTTCCCACTTTGCAGATGAGAAGAATGAGGCTGCAAGAATACCTAAATATCTCAAGTCTCTTACTCTGTGTCCCACAACTGGGCGATACTGGGATTTGAACCTCCTAAGCCATTTGACTGCAAAGCCCATGCAAATCCCACCCCAAACATAGCAAATAGATTTCATCTTCCAATCATCCCATCTGGTAATGGCTGCCTGGAACGCAGGATTCTGAGGCATAAATATCCTGGCTCAAGGGGAAGGATTGTTGGAATTGATTAGAAATGTCTAGCTGCTGGAGAAGGGAATGTCAAAACATAGAACGGATATTTGCTGTCTCTGCACTTTGCTATAGCAACACAGATGGTGGTAAAGGTTGCCTAATTTTATTGAAGATTGTATTTAAATGCACACAAATCAGGTGAATGCTCCCAGGAATTGCTAATGATTTCGGATCTGTGGTCCAGCTTCCCCACCTACTGTAATTTAATTTGCATGGTATTTCTGTGCACACGACTGAAGGCAAATAGCTGTATCACTAAGCCACATCTGTAGGTGACCCAAAACCATTTCTCTTTGGTTTTAGAGTTTCAGCAGGACTATAGTGCCTTAAAACTGTCACTAGACTATCTGGCATGATTGACAGATATTCTAGCCAGTATGCATGTATTTATAAATGAAAGAGATGTTCTATCTTCAGGTAAAACTTCAAAAAACAAAGCTTCATCCTTCTGGAGGTGACTCCTGGTTGTATGAAGGTATTTTCCAATTGCCTTAAGCCAATAGTTCTCAAACTTTAATGCACAGGAAAATTGACACTAGGAAAGTTGTTTCAAAAGCAGATTGCTAGGTTCCTACCTGAGAGATTCTAATGTAGATGGTCAGAGATGGAGCTGGGCAATCAACATTTTAAAAAGGAAGCCCTAGGTCTTTAGACCACTTCTCGGAAGCCCTGCCTTAAGCAATGCTATAGAACAGCAGTTCCCTCTGCTTTTCAATAGGTGGAAACCTTTTCTACTCAAAAAATTTCTGACCTATCACTTGATAGTGGTTGACAAAACACAGGATGGCAAAAAAGCTACAATTAATGTTGTAATGATTATAGGTAAATGTGTATTTTATTTACCACGATAGTGTGTATGTGGGTATTTGGGAAAGAGTAAGAACTCTCTGTAAGACACAGTGTTTAATCCATCTATGTGTGATGCTTGGTGCACAAATGGATTCAAAGGCTTTTGCAGATAATTCTGCAACCCTTTCCTCCACACCATCATTCACCTGAGAGGGAGAAGGAAAGTCACATCCAACAAGCTCTTAACATGCGGCAAGGGTGGACCCATAGTGACTGTTCTACATACGTATTTTCACTTAAAAGCAAGAGTCCAGTTATTTCTTTCATTATCTGCACTAGTGGAATAGAAACAAATTTGATTCATAAATTCTCATGTTACCATAAAATGAGATGTTTTATATCATTATTCCAGTTTTCATGCTTTTGGTGGCTAAAAATCACATTTGTAAATAATATTGAATCAAAAAGGTATTGAGCATCTACTGTGAGCAAAGCATGCAACACCATGAAGACCTGGTAAAAATTGGCTTGGGCTGAATACAGGGGATTCTCGTCATTAAAGAGGTATCTGCAGGGACACTTTTGGTTGGTACCTATTCTATTTTCTAAATTCAAAACTTCTCAATTTTAAAAACTGAGAAACAGGAAGGCAGGATTGTCCTTCCTTGATAAAGAGTTACTGGGTTCTAACAGTTGTGGCTTAAATAAGATTATGATCCCAATTGTTCTTTGCGTAAACTCACATTCAAATTAGCTTGGGCTCCCTGAGAAATCCCTCAGTAGAAGGTGGAAGATGCTGGTCTAAAATTCAAAATTCACCCAGAAAATCTATTAATATAAAGCACACATGGACAATTAAAAAAAAGAATGTATGGAAAAGACCCCACAGTTATCAATAAACAGGAATTGTTTGTCCAACGCTTCAGTCCTGCCCGGCACCAAAGACCTGGCTTGACGGTACTGCAGGTTTGTTTGATACTTTCATAAATAGTAACAATAAGGACTTGGACTGTGGTAAAAGCCCAAACTTACTAAGACAAGGACAAAAGCACTCAGAAAAGCTAGCTTAATAGGCTCGGTTCTGGTCATTTACAGCTAGGTTATCTCACAGATGATGGAGTTGTAGTTCATTAAGAAATGCTTGGAGGGGGACAAGAAAGGAGAAAATGAGAACTGCTTCATTGGGAGATTTTTTAAAAAATGCTATTTGTCTTCTTGACACCAAGGAGAAGCACAAGGAGATTCAGCAGCTGCATTTAGTTTGCAATGACCTTTCACCTCTGTTGATCTCTGACCTGGCTGTTTCAATCATGCAGACACGGAAGCTCGACAAGGAGATGTTCTAGGAGGCAGTTTTCCTTTGTAGTGCAGTGGGAGGGAAAGAGGTTGAAAATAAAATCTCTCCAAGACAAATTGCTCCTGTGCGTTAGCTGACAAAGGGTTAACAGAACTTCAGGTCCAGTTTCCCACTCAGCTGTTTGATTGCTGCAGGCCAGGGAAACCTTTGAGGGAGAGAGAGCCGTTACCACCAACCTCATTTTTCAAAGGCTGTCAGAAAGCTAGTCCACCCAATGGGTGTATGCAGAAACCAGGAATCGGGTCTGTTTCCCAAATTCCAACAACCTGGACCCTACTGACTTGTCCTTTAGCAGGAATTCTCCAGTTTTTGTTTACCATGGTCTTCTCATCTGTTAATAGATTGTTCTCCAAAACAAGCACACCATATACAAGGGGTGTGTGGTGTGGGGTGTGTGGTGTGGGGTGTGTATGTGTGTGTGATTTTAAAGCAGGGGTTCCCAAACTTGAATGTGCACCCAAATCACATGGAGGGATGATAAAAATATAGATTGCTAAGTCTACTGTTAGAGTTCTGTTTTAGCAGATCTGGGCAGAGCCTGAAAATTTGCATATGTGGCAATTCCCCGGGTGATGCTGAGGCCGCTGGTCTGAATACCAGTTTGTGAGCACTAGTGTCCTAAAACATATTTTCCACTATTTTCTTTCTGTCTTAATGATTATAATCGTGAACACACATCAGCATAATAAATGGTACATATTATATGTTATTAAAATGCCAAATATTATTATTAACGGCTACTTTGAGTACCTACCATGCATCAGTGCTAGTTAGCCTCCAGGACAGGCATTATTGCCCAACTAAGGGCTGGTCCAGCCCAAATTTGACTCTTAAGCCCACACTCTTAATTACTTTACTACTTCCTTAAGTAATAAAGCAATGAGTTAAAATTAAGCAACCTACAAGTATTTGTAATCAATGTCTTATCTCTATTCTAATAAAATATATACTTGTAATAACACTAAGTTGAAGTTGAAGAGTATAACCTTTCTTTCTCCTTGTGTCACTTAGAGCGAAAAATAAATGATTATACAAGGAATATTATAAAACTAATCAGCTAACAAATGCATTCTGAGTTCTTCCTTGATACTTGAGGACCACAGGACAAGCCAGTTCCTTGACCCAGTGAACTGGAAACAATCAGGGAATACTCTAAGGTTAGTTTGAATGTCAAATATGAATGTCACAAGATTTTTTTTGTCTTGACAAATAGGAGTAGATGAAAAGATAACATAGCACCAAAACAATGACTTAGAGCAGTGGCTCCTAAGCTTCAGCAAGCATCAGGATCACCTGGCTTGTTGAAACCCACATGGCTGCCTCCCCATTTCTGATTTAGCAGGTCTGGTAAGAAGCCCAGGAATTTGCATTTCTAACATTTCTCAGGAGATGCTAAAGCCGCTTGCCTAGGGAGCATACTTTAAGAACCATTGCTTTAGAACAAGTCTTGATGAATTAACTCAGCCTCTCTGATCCATCTTTTATTCCCTGATTCAGATGACATTGCTTGAGTGCTTACTGTGTCTGAAGCATCTTTTAAGCTCTGAGGATAAAGCAGTAGAGCAACTAGACAAAATGCCTGCCCCAACAAAACGCACTGTCTAGGAGGGGCAATAGGCCAAAAATCATAAATACATAATGCATCGAGGGACCCGAAGAAAGATAAAAATAATAAAAGTGAGCAAACTGAGGGAGGCTGTGTTAAATAGTATGTTTGCCTCTCTGACGAGACAACATTGATGAGAAAAGAGACCTCGCTAAGGCAATGGAGCAAGTCAGTGTGGATATCTGAGTGAAAGAGTTACAAAGAGGAATCAGCAAGTGCAAAGGCCCCGAAGCAGGAAAGTGCCCATCGTGCTCAAGGGAAAGCAAGGAGACTGGCACCAGAGGGCGGGAAAGAGGGAAAGTACTAAGAGATGAGATTCAGACTTAAAAGTAATCTGCATTTTTAAAAAGCTCCCCAGGAGATTCCAACATACATTTAGGTTTAGGAATGACTTCTCAGAT
This sequence comes from Indri indri, assembly GCA_004363605.1. Classification (NCBI taxonomy): domain Eukaryota; kingdom Metazoa; phylum Chordata; class Mammalia; order Primates; family Indriidae; genus Indri; species Indri indri. The sequence goes on from RJWJ010040841.1 coordinate 4,596, forward strand.
GCACTTATTTCTAAAGCCCATCCAACTTTTCTCAATTCTTAACAATACTATTTCGATGTGGGATCTGTGAGTAAACACATCCCTGGAACATACAAAGAAGAGTGCATCCTCAGAGGGTGAGGCTTATTGGGCATGCCCAGGGACCGGGTTTTGCATGGTTTTGATTCAAAGAAATTGTTTCTCTCTCTTAAACAAGAGCGTGAGCCAAGCTTATATACTGAACGAGGAAATGGATGAGAAGGGCTGAATCCAACAAGGAAGGGGCAGCTCTTGGTGACAGACAAGATATGGAGGGCAAAGGAAGGAAAGAATAGATATGCCTGGCCACAAATAGGAACTTAGAGAAGGAATGGAACTTACATAGGAACAATGAGTTGGGTTTTATACATAAGTCTCTGCGAATCACATAGAAATGTGTGTGTGTGTGTGTGTGTGTGTGTGTGCGCGCGCGCACGTGTGCATTTGTGTGCATGTTGGGAAGTGAGAGACGGGTAGACTTCCAAAAAGGTCATGGCTGGAGGCAAATAGTTTACAAATGAAGCCCCCAAATTAAAGAAGTTCCCTGAAAAAGTAAATGTGCAGGGTGGAGAATGGAAGACCAGGTAGTGAGAGATGACAAGGGGCAGAAGAGATATAGGATCAACAGAAAGGTACGAGACCAACCAGCCTGTCACCCCAAATTGCTGTTTCTGACAGAGCTTCAGCAAACACAAAATGGGCAAAGGTCTATTCTGCTGTCCTTCAAACATATGGGTATGTGACCAGCTGGCTTTAGAAGAGAGATCTCCCATTATGGAGAATACTTTATCCCATAAATAAGTCAGACTCAATTATTTTATGCCAAAACAATATCTTAGCTTTTAACGAGCACAACTGCCAATGCCCAGAGTCACATGTTATGAATCACTATTCGCTTCTTCCTACACTTTCTAATTTCCTGCTAAGGAGACAGAGCTGAATGGGGTCATTAATCTGAATTAGAAACACTGTGACCTGCTCTGCACTTTACTTGCTAACACTGTGTGGCAAGTGGCAGGCTGGATCTGTGGGGGTTTTGCTTTCTGTACTGTTCTAAGAAAGACGTGGGGCAGGGCGAGATGCTGAGCTAGTTTTCATTTTTAAGCCCTTTTTCATTCCAGATGCCATCTGAGCACCTCACATGGGCTTTCAAATTATTGCTATCATTTCAACACTTTTACTGGGGCCGTTGTCAGGTGACAGGCTTTGCTCCGCCTCTGTCCCAAAGTCTAGAAGACTCCCCTGAGAAGCCTAAAATAATGCGTCCCCCTTCTTAGGAGAGGGGGACATGTATTTTTCTGGCCCAGTTGACACATAATGGAGATTTCGCTGGTGCTGCAGGGAAGGGAAGACTCTGAACGCAGCAGCAGCTTCTGCAAAGCAGTTGGTTCAATAAGTCTCTCTTCTGCCACTGTGTGCTCACTTCCGAGGAAACACAGAGGACAGCCCTTGGAAAAACAACTGCAAAGCCATCACTTTATAGCTTTCAGACATTTATTTCATGTACATTAATTACTTACTATGTGGGCTGGGAAAATATACAGAGAGAAAACTCAAGTTTTTATTAATTTACCTCCTTGTTTAGGATTCTGGTAAAAATTCTGATGGAATTTCTGGGGCTAACAGGAGGTGGGGGTTATGTTCGGTGGTACACCAGCCTTGCTCTTCCTGTTCCTCCGAATCAGAGTCACAGATTATAGCTGGCACCAAGCACGAGACTTTTGCACAGCTACCTTCAGTCAAAAGAGGCTCTCTTGACCTTCCCCACCCCACTCTGACCCTCGATTGATCACCGCTCTCACTGCTGACGATGCTACCAGTAGAAACTGACTAGAAATAACAGTGGATCCCAAAAGGGCTGGGTAAATTTCCAGCAGGCAGGTCTTTTAGGGTCTGTCTGCAGGTGCAACCCCAGCCTTCTGAGGTTGTCATCCAGGAAAACAAAGGTGTTCCCTTAATGCCATTCTGGATGTCTCTCTCAGATTCAGAATGCAGAGCTGAAGCCACTGTGGGTCCGAGCTGAGGGTCATTTGTCTATCCTATCTGCTGGGCTCTGCCACATCCTTCTGGAGCCCTTAGAAGCTGGGAGGATGGGACCCTCAAATTTTCTTTATGGCTTGTGCATGACAATTGTTCTTTTCCTGGTCGACATCCTGTCTCCCCACACCTGCTTCCATGGTCCTGGGGTGGTGTGGTCCCTGCAACAGCTCCATCACAGCTTAGCCAGAACCTCCCCAGCCGCCAGCATCCCACCGCCCCTCTCCAGGCCCCGCCTCCTCCTGAGTGACCCAGAAGTGACTGTAGCCAACTTGCTTTGGAGCCTTGGGCTCAGGGGTTTTGCTGCTGCTCTAGGGCTACGGAAAACTTGAGTAATTTTCAGCGGTCACAAACCCCAGGGTCCCCAGTCAGTGTAATTATAAGTCAATCACTTCCTCCCAACTCTGGTTTCCCTTCCCTTTGGGCTGGTAAAATCATTACCATGGCTTCTTTCTCTTCTCAGTCAGCCATTTGTACAGGCCATTTACCCCACGTCTCATGAATCTTCTCAACTGAATATTTTTTTTTGGGGGGGTGGGGATTTTACTTATTTATTTAACTCAGAACTGCTGAAGGCCTGTCATCAATTTTCCCACCTTCCACAGCCTAAGGCTGCCTTCTGTTTTTCTAAGTGTGAGTGCAGGGACGCATGATCCCCAGGGAGAAACCTTCCTAAGGCACAGCTCTGAAGGGTCCCCCAACATGCAGCCATGAGCCTGCCAAAGGCCTGGCTTGGAGACCCCCGCGGACCAACAAGGCCGGAGGAAGCAGCAATCTCTCTTCCAGGGAGGCACTCGGGGCAGACCAGGAGGTGGGGGCTTTCTGTGCATGGAGAAATACAGGGGACCCCTTCCAAACAGGTCTGAACCTTCCACTCTACACTAAGAACAAAAAGAGAAAGATGAAAATGCCTCAAGTCGAATAAAGCAGTTCCCTATATAGGACATCTATGATAGTAAGTTTTGTTGGGTCAGAATTGAGGAGGCTCTTACACTCTCCCCAGGACACCCCCTGATCTCCCTTTCTCTCCCTGTTCCGTCAGTGATCCCAGCACACCACCCGGCAGAGAGTGTGCACATTAAGGCTTTTCATGCAGCAGGAGGGGTTCCTGCCATGGCTTAAATCCAGGCCACAGAGCTCAGGCTGGGTGGGAGATCTATCCCTAAAAAGCCCCTCCATCTCTGACATTACAAAATTCCCGAGTGAGCCGCATTTCTGAGGTTCCAGGACTGCAGACTCCCTTACCTGAGAGCACAGATTTCACAGTCTAACTTGGAGCCAGGTTCTCTGTCCATTCCTGCCGCTATGGCATAGAATTCAGAAGCCTTCTGCATTTTTAATTATGTAATTTAGCCGCCGTCAGCATTTCTACCAGCATTCCTCATGCCCCTTCCTTCAGCATTTTATAACACAGCAGCAATTCCCTACAGAGGACATCAATATAGCAGCATGATGTCGTGGGAGAGTGGTCACAGAGTCAATGCGGCCTTCGTTCAAATCCCAAGGTAGCAACTAGTAAGCCACGTGGCCCTGGGGGAGTAATTCGATCTCCCTCAATTCTAATGCCTTCATGAATAAAATGGGGGTGATAATAATACCTACTTCATGTCATAGTTGTGAGGATTAAATAAGATAATGAATGGAATTATTTATCCTGGATCTAGGGTAGCACTGCCCAGTAGATACAGAATTTGAGCCACATACGTGATTTTTGAAAATGAGAGATATTTGAAAATTAAACTCTGAAATTAGATGTAGCTCCAGTGCTTAAAGATAGCTTGTGAGAGTTTCTATGATGGTCTCTTTCTGTAGAAAAACAGCCAACAATTTGGTGCCCAGCTACCTGTGCATAGGTAGAGCATTCTAAAGATTTTTAACTCTCCTGCTGTCAGCCTAACAGGCGGATGCTGCTACTATCCTGATTTCTTGGAACCCTATACCTCAGAGTTGCAGGGGCCTTTGGTGGTCTAGTCTAATCTCTCCTCAAATGCTAGTGCACCTTATACAACAGCCATGCTAATCCCTCAGCCTCTTCTTAGATGCCCCTAGGGATAGGCAGCTCACCCTGCTTCTGGGAATGCACGTTCCACTTTCGGATGAATTTGGTCATAAGAAAACTCTCCCTTTGGATGAGATTCATCTTCTCCTTTCCACCACCTACTCATTGGTTCCAATACCAACGTCTGGGGAGACACAGAACAAGTCAAAGCCATCCTTTGTGTGACAATCCTGCAAGTATTTGAAGTTGGTTCTTGAGCGCCCTCTAAGGCTCTTTGTGTATAGGGTAAGTAGACTCAGTTATGTCCATGGTTGATCACCGGACGGAGTGTAACGCCCCATCTCCACGCTGGATACTGAGTAGTTTCTATGGGTCTTTTGCAAAGTGCAGCCCCAGAACTGAACATGGGGTGTGCAGTGTGGACCCCAAAGACAAACATTCCTGTTACAATGGTCATCCACGACCACTGCCACCTTTGCCACAGCCACACTGCACGCTCAGCGCTCAGCAGCAGGGAACCTCTCAGCTCAAACGAGGCAGCCCAGCTCGGAAGACCACTCCAGGGCTCTGCTCTGTGCCGGATGCCAGGCCTTCTCCACCTACCGGCTGGGGCGGTCACCTTGGCATCTCTCTCTTCCCAGCCCAATGTGCAAAGAAGGCCCAGAGCTCCAGGGCCACCTCTCCTCCCACAGTGCACGGTCCGAGAGCCCATCCCAGCTTCTTCATAGGGCTTTATACACAGAGGCAGGGGCCCCAGAGCGGCCTTGGCCTGTCCTTTCTCTGGGGGATTCAGCTCACTCCCCCATCCCCCTGGCAGTGGGAAAGGCCTTGGAGAGCTTTCCCCTCAGGTGATATGGGAATTCCTGCCTTGCCAGGAGCACAACTTTGGAGCTACAGACTTGGCCCCTCCTCTGCAGGGTCTCTAGATGTTTCATTGCCACTGGTTAACTTCACACCAAACTCCCGCTAAGGCCTGGTTCGAAGGAGTAGCACAGGCGATGCGTGGTGCTGTTGGGCCGGGCCACACCCGAGTCTCCAGAGATGTGAAGGAAAGGAGCAGCTGCAAGGGAAGATTAAGCTCAGCTTTGCTTCCATAGATCAATAAATCAGTCAATCTTTATCGAACTCCTCTGCCCACACATGCTCATTAGCCAGCATGGCCCCAGAGGAGCAGTCAGGGATTCGAGGGGGAGGGGAATGCCTCCAGTCCAAATATTTCACCCCACAAAGGTCAGTGGTTTCCCCATAGGGCCATTAGCTAATTCACACTAAGGTGTTAATGACTTATCAGCTTTCATTATTTCTAAAGAGACTCTAACCAGAGGGAGTGCTGAGAACTGATTAGGGGGACTGGGTGGGGAATCACCTAAGAGGGTACAGAATGGAGAAAGATGCTAAATGCAGTTTTCTCTACCTTGATATTTTCCCTAGGGCTTGGGATGCTGAATATGAATTAAGGTCGGGACAGAAGGTAGGAGCAGGGCCCTGGTGACAGCACTGCTTTCATTCTGCAGCTCTTCTCTCACCAAACCTGACCTACAGCTGGTCACTTGGCCCCCTGAGACTATGTCCTCATACCAGGAAAGCAGGAGTGTCTACCAGATAGAGTTGGGAGGATAAAGCACTTCCTACAGCTCTCAGTTTAAAAATAAAATGTGGTGGTTGCTTTTGTGCATATTGAGTTCAACCCAGAGACTGACCAGAGCTACGACTCTCAAAAAAGGGAATGGGTAGTGGATCTTCCTGCCTCGCCTATATAATTCCCATCATTCGGGCCTCATTTGGTGGCCTTTAATGACACCAGTATTTGTAAAATTGCCCAAATCCTTTTGATAGTCATTACTATTCATTTCTATCCCCTCCCTACCTTACCTCTTAATTAATGAGTCTGACAAGTTTATTGTTCTGAAATCGTTTCTCTGAAATGATGGGGCCTCCCCAGCCCCGAGATTTAGCATTTGGTGATAAAGCTGCATTTTCCTTTGGATTCATCATGTTGTAGATTTGGCCCATGTCTCAGCTCAGGCTTTTCCCCCTGCAGACCCTACAGTGTGTCTTTATGCCACAGTCTTGCCTGCATCACACTAGTCAGTCCTTCATTCACTCATTTTACGGACATTTCTTGGGTTCCCTCTATGTGCTACGCTAAGGGCAGGATCACAAAGACAGTCTCTGTTCTCACAGTCGGTACATACTAGTGGGCAAAGACAGAGAAGATACAGGTAAGCAAGCAAATGAATAAAACAATTCCAGTGTAATGAAGTGCAAATAAGCCTGTTGGAGGAAACAAATGAGAGGTTGAGATGAAAACTACTAGAGAGAAGTTGTCCACATCGGGGAAGAGGCCCTCAGGTGCGAAAGACTCAGAATGAGGTGCCGAGAGACAATTTGAGTGGCTGGAGCCCTGGTAAGCTTGGGGGGGGCCGAGGCCTGATCACACGGAGCTTTTAGCCCGTCATAAGGAGTTTGAACGTCTTTATTTTGTTGAGAAGTTGTTGAAAGGTTTTGATTATGGCAGCAATAATCTGATATGTCTTTTGAGAGATTAGCTTTGCCACCAAATGGAGAATGGGCTGGGTTTGGGGAGGAGAAAGAGTAAATTCAGAGACTGTTGCTTTCATCAGAATGAGAGACAATGGTAGTCTGGACCAGTAGAAAGTAGTGGATAGATTCCAGGCACATTTACAAACTACAGGAGAGGATGGACAGGACTTGCTGAAGGGTTGGGTGTGTGGAGCAGGATGAAGGAAAGAATTATAAAGGATGATTCTGGGGCTTCTCTGTGGCAATGGGATCAACATATGGAAGCATCACTGTTAAGACAGGGAAGATACAAATCAGGTGGTAGTAAAAAATTAAGTGTCCTGTTTCAGACACATCAGTTTTGTGATGTCTATGAGGTGTGATGTGTCAAATAGGTGAATGCATATGTGAACCTGGAACTCATGAACCTGACCAGAGATAAATTTGAAAGTCATAGCATAAAAACGGCCTCTAATCCATGGGGGTTAATCGATTACCTCCCTCCTGGTAAGTGTCCCAGCTCCTCTCCTGTGGCACAATCTAGTGCTAGAATATTTGCTGCACAGCCACTAAGACCAGGCTCACGGATTTCAGGTCTGACCAGGGAATCCCAGAAAACATCATTTATCTATGGACAACTGAGAGAAGCGGCAGCCACTGCACTTTCCTGTGGAACCTCACCTTCTGACTCAATTCTAAGGAAACCTGCGGATTGCCCTGTATTATTCTGGAAGGGGTGTTTTCCTCCCAAAGTTCCTTGCAAGAGTTACATGTATCATTTGACAAAATGGCCATCCCAGGAGGTACTCAAACAATTATTTGTTCTGTTTTTGAAAGTGGACGTAAGTCAGTCTACCTTACTGTGACTGGCACCATGTCCTTTTGGGTGGATACGTTCATTTCCCACTACTTTTGGCTTTTTGAGACAAACGTATTTCAGATATTACATATGCCTCAGCTAGGAAATTAAATGATAGGAAAGTTTTATAAACATAAATAAGAAAGGGCAAGAAAAGAGACTGGGACATCTTTTACCTTGAGAATACATCCCTAGAGGGCCCAGATTTCCACAATGATTCTTATGAGTGAAGGGTTCTATGAATGAATAATAAACTACTAGAATAGAGAAAAATTACTTATAGCATCTAGATTTTTCTGGCTTTTACATTCCTCCCATTTTAGCAAGTATTGGAAAATTGGATTTCCCCTTCTTATATGTCTAGAATTGACTCTTAAGTTTAACAAAATTTAGATCTTATACTTTATTACATATTTCTCAAAGGTAGGAATTTAGAAAGGAGATTTTGGTGGACATGTACTTTGAACAAAAACACTGTACTATTGAGCATTTTGCTTGGTGGTGTAATGTTTTCCATGTAAGATCATAAAAATTATTAGCTAACTCCTGCTCTCAGCCCAAGGAGACTCAAACAAAGCCATCAAGTTGCCATGCTAGCAACTTTTTTTCTGTTTGGAACTGCTCTAGGGAGCTTGAATTTGCATACTAAAGTAAATGAAACAATTTGGTTATATTTGCTGAAACAGCCCATTACTGTGCATCATTTGAGAAGACCACAAAATTTAGCACTTGTAATAGAAATAGATTACCTCCTTTTAAGTGAGAGAGCATTGAGGAGAAACTGTAAGAACATAGGGCATCATGATGAATTGAGTTCTCATAAACGAAGCTGGTTAATTTTCTTACCAATTATCTTGTTAGTACTTGAATGCTGTTTAAATACCATGTAAGTCTTAAGTGTTGGTATCTTCCCTATGAATATGTTAGTGTTTTCCTTTGAAAGATGTGACTCTGCCTTTATTTCTTTGCACCTAATCTTCTCAGCCAATCAGGTTTTTTTTTTTTTTTTAGCTTCTAATGCCAAAAAAAGCATTGTTAGATGTGGTTAATTGCTTAAGCTATAGAGAAGATTCCCAGCACGTGACAATTTAAACTTTAATTTAAAAGTTTCTAATGTACTCATTGTCTAGTTAACATACAAAGAAGACAGGGGTTAAAGGAAGGAATTTCTTAATCTTTCTCTGTGCTTAAGCTTAGGAGTGAAAATTTGAAATGTTCTCTGACTCCACAGAAAGCACATGAGCTCCTGTCTATAAGAGACCCAGGAATTAGAACAGAGCAGAAATAGAAAACTTACAAGTTATAATAAAGAAACTCTTGATGAAATGGTGTGAGCTGTGTAGATGTCTGTGTTCACCTTGATTATCTACAAATCCTTTTTGCTGTCTTGGTTGCTACCAGAAATTTCAGTTAGGAAATTATAATCAAAACATGCAGGTGTCTCAACATAATTCTGGACTTTTCAATTTAATTGGGAGAAGATTTTTTTTTCACAACCAGAAAAGAAAGAAGCATACCATCTAAAACAAACAAAAAAAAAAAACTTGAAGGAACTTTTCTCAAAACTGCTTCTTGACAAAAATCGTCTTAACAAGAATATGAATTCAACATTGGATCAAAGATAAAAGGATGAAACAAGAGTGTTATAAAAAGGAAAACTGAAGACCTATGAAAATACATTGTAAAACCAAAGAGCATCATTAAAGAAGTAACAACTCACAAGAGCAAGGAACAGAATAAGCACCATTGATAATTAAA
>RJWJ010040842.1:0-13786 GCA_004363605.1 Indri indri
GAGGCCGAGGCGGGCGGATCGTCCTGAGCTCAGGAGTTCGAGACCAGCCTGAGCAAGAGCGAGACCCCGTCTCTACCAAAAATAGAAAGAAATTAATTGGACAGCTAAAAATATATATAGAAAAAATTAGCCGGGCATGGTGGCACATGCCTGTAGTCCCAGCTACTCGGGAGGCTGAGACAGTAGGATTGCTCGAGCCTGGGAGTTTGAGGTTGCTGCGAGCTAGGCTGACGCCACGGCACTCGCCCCAGGCAAGAGAGTGAGACTCTGTCTCAAAAAAAAAAAAAAAAAAAAAAAAAAAATGGCTTTTCTTGAAGCTTCAGGGGCCGAACAAATAAGATCTCCTCCCCACCAATTCTGATCCCCTTGAGGAGTAAGAAAGATGTACAAGGCAGCCAGGTGACCAAAGTATTGCCTTCATTAATTATAGAAGTGGCATTGCAGAATGTGGCTCTTCTTTGTGGGCAAGTGAGCTCCCTAATTATGAACTGGGCAAACCTTCCTGCCCAGTTCACAGGCAGGAAAACCTCAGGTCTCCCCAGCAGGGCAGGCCCCTTCTGCTGAATGGCAAAGACAAGAGTTTGTGATTTCTGCAGTGAGGCTGCTCTGGAGGAGAAAGTGAGAGGAGCTGGACTTTTGCCAAATTTAGCAGTCAGGTGAATTGCCTTCCTCCCCCAGGAAGAACTATGGAGAGGTGGAGTGAGCCACTGATGGAGCTCTTGCCACACATCCCCTTCTGCACTCACCCCAACAACCTAAAGATGTTTATGCACTCCCAGCGGGGCTTTATCACCTGTAGGAGTCAGGTCAGTGCACCTGGGGGAATGGAAGTTTAGGTAAGGGAAGCTTTCTTGGAGTTTACCTTTTCGCAAAACTTGTTACTGAGGTATAATATAAATACAGAAAAGTACACAGTAAGTGTACAACTTGATGAATTTCCACAAACTGAACAGACCCAGGTAGCTGGCACCCAGATTAAGAAACAGGATATCACCGACACTTCAGATGCTTACCTTAGACTGCCTTTCAGCCATTACACCCCAAAGGTAACCACTATTTGTAACAGTGTAAGTTAGTTTTTTCTTGTTTTTAAGCTTTATGTGAATGGAATCATATAGCGTGTAGTGTGTATTATTTGGTGTTTGGCTTCTTTTGCTCAACATTATTTTTATGAGATTCATTGTGTATAGTTGTAGATTGTTCATTCTTGTTGCTATAGTATAGAGTGGGAGTATACCATGACTGATTCATCCATTCTACTGCTGATGGGCATTTGGGTGGTGGGATGGTTAATTTTTTATGTGTCTCTATGTCTCTGGAGAACCCAGACTAACACAGGCAGTGTCCAGTCTGCAGCTGTTATGAATTATGCTGCTCTGAATATTCTAGTGCACGTGTTTTGTTTTTTGTTTTTTTTCTTTGAGACAGAGTCTCACTCTCTTGCCTGGGGCGAGTGCCGTGGCATCAGCCTAGCTCACAGCAACCTCAAACTCCTGGGCTCGAGCAATCCTACTGTCTCAGCCTCCCGAGTAGCTGGGACTACAGGCATGCGCCACCATGCCCGGCTAATTTTTTTCTCTATATATTTTTACCTGTCCGATTAATTTCTTTCTATTTTTGGTAGAGACGGGGTCTCGCTCTTGCTCAGGCTGGTCTCGAACTCCTGAGCTCAGAACGATCCGCCCGCCTCGGCCTCCCAGAGTGCTAGGATTACAGGCGTGAGCCACCGCGCCCGGCCTAGTGCACGTGTTTTGGCAAACGTACACAAGCATTTCAGGAGAGTATAGACCCAGTAGTGGGACTGCTGTCTCAGAGTGTGTGTACATTCAGCTTTAGGAGTATATCTGTTTTGCAAGTAGAAGTACATCTGGTACCTACCTCCATCTCCTAATCTAGCTCAGGTGAACACAGGAAGGTGCGATCCATGCACTGGGTTGTAGTACTTCAGCCCTCTTCCCTCAATCGCAGTCATTCCCTGGGCTAGAGGAAATGGTTTCTTTAGGGTGCCAGTTACAAATGGGAGGGAGGACCTAGAAAGAGAAGGAATGCTTCCAATTTGTACAGACAAGATTTGAATGTCCAACCCATTCACTTTCCTTAATGTTTTCTTTTAAATCTCCTGACAACAGGCTTGGTCCAAATCAAACACTGACTCCCTCTCTTTCTCTCTCTCCAGGAATGTTCATAACGAATCACCAGTACGATTACCCCCTCTGCCACCCAGGGGTTTGCTTTCCTCAGAAGTCTCCTGTAAGTATATTTTGCTGGTAACAGCTTCATTTAGGGTAGGATAACACATTTATCTAGGTGTCTTAGTCAACTTAGGCTGCCGTAACAAAAATACCATAAACTGGGTGGCTTAAACAATAGAAATGTATTTTTCTCATGATCCTGGAGGCTGGACGCTCAAGATCAGGGTGCTGGCTGATTTGGTCTTCCTGGCTTGCAGACAGCTGCCTTCTTGCTGTACCCTTACATGACCTCTCCTCCATGCGTTCAAGCTGGGGAAGAGAGTGGGAAAGCCAGCTCTCTGGTGTTTCTTCTTACAAGGACACTAATCCCATTGGATCAGGGGCCCACCCTTATGACCAAATATGGCCACACGGCTTCAACATATGAGTCTCGGGGAGACACACTCAGTCTATAACACTAAGATTTGTAGATGCAGCATCCTGTTTAAAAGAGAAGAGTAACTTTAAAAGGGACAGAGTAAGTGCCAATGTTAAGCAAAAAGGAACTTGGGGGCGTCACTGGGCCTCTCGGTTACTATCAGAAAAACTCTGCCTGGTTCCTTTGACTGGAATGTTCTTCCTTAAGCTCTTTGCATAGCTGGCTTTGCCTCATCCTTCAGGTGTCAGCTCAAAAGTCACCACTTCAAAGACGCCTTCCTGGACCACCTTATCTGAAGTAGCCCTGCTGATTTCCTTTATGAAATTTCTGGCAGTGATCCAAAATTGTCTTGTTTAGTTATTGTTCATTTGTTTAGTATCTATCTCCTCCACTGGGATATAAACTCCAGGAAAACAGGAACCTTTCTTGCCTTGTTTTCCACTATTTATCCACCACCTAGAACAGTGACTGGAGCTTAGTAGGTACTTAAGAAAAATGTTTTAATTGAATGGATAAATAATATTAGCTGACATTTATTGAGCATGCACTGTGTTTCGGGCCCCGTGCTAGGCACTTTACAGGCATGATCTTATTTAATCCTCACGACAACTCTATGAGGCACGTACATTTTGACTCCCCTTTGACAGATGAGGACAATAAGGCACAGAGAAGTTAAGTGACTTAACCATGGTCACACAGCTAGTGACTGCTTAAGCCTGAACATAAACTTGGATCTGTTTAACTGCAGAGTTCTTCAGGAAGTGAAATGGAGGTAGTATTTCAGGTTCTCTTGGGAAAAAATGAGATTGTGGTAGAGGCAGTTCCAATCCCCATCAAAGGGGGAGCTGAGCTGTTGCATCGTCTTTCCTTTTGCTATGGACCCATTCTGCACTAATTTCACCTTTTGAAAACACCATTGTCGCCTTCCTTCTTAGTAGGAAATCTGTGTGCATGAGCAATTATGGAGAGTCCTAGAAAACAGTGTAAGTCTTTGGGAGGGATGTGCCAAAAAGGAAATACTGTTAGTATCACTTCCTTGTGAGAATTAGGATCTGTAGACACAATAGTACTCATCTGGCTACTGACTCTGGTCAGTTCCTTTTCTAAGTTTGCTTCATGGTTCCCACACAGCGCAGTCTTAGGCAGAGAGACAAGGGAGTCAAGATGTCTGACTAATATTTGCCGTTACTCACTTGGGTGATCCTGAGACTGTGTCGTGTCTGTGTCTAAGTTTCATCTGTAAAATGGGGATCTGGCCCACTAGGAAGTGTGAAGATCACTGAAACACATGAAAATCATGCTGAGTAACTTGGTCCAAAATTTGTAAACACACAATAGCTTTGCATCAAAGGACCTTTTTACTCTCTCTTCCTTTCTTTTATTTTGAGACAGGGTCTTACTCTGTCGCCCAGACTGGAGCTCACTGTAACCTCGAACTCCTGGGCTCTAGCAATCCTCTGGCCTCAGTCTCCCGAGTAGCTAGGACTATAGGCATGCAACACCATGCCCAGCTAATTTTTTAATTTTTTGTAGAGACAGAGTCTTACCGTGTTGCCCAGGCTGTTCTCAAACTCATGGCCTCAAGCAATCCTCCCACCTCAGCCTCCCAAAGTGATTACAGGCGTGAGCCACTGTGCCTGGCCTCTAAGCATCTTTTTGTGTCTTCTAGCCCCACAGGAAACCCAAAGTAAGCCACCGGCCACCTACTCATTGGTAAGTAAAGATAAAAATAAGCAGACCGTTTCCATCCCGAGCTACATTGAGCCTGAAGATGACTACGACGATGTGGAGATGCCTGCAAATACTGAAAACCATCATTTTGAAACAACCATTTCTTCTTTTTGGCAAGCTGAGGACGGTTCACACAGCTTATTTTAAAACAATCAGAATGGTTGGACTTCAATAGGTCTCCAGGTCCCAAAAGCCAGTGGTAATTTATGAAGCTCTATAAGATAAAGCACTTCCTGAACATTATTTGAAGACACCTTAGCGATCAGATGACTGCAGCCAGAGGAAAGATGCAGATGTTCAGCCGTGAGGACTAAGAGGGGTCAGCTCTCGTGCTTCTGTTGAGGAAGTGTCCGTGGGGAGGACCACTGGGCTCTACAGCTCCCACCTGCGAGAAATGACTCATGTCTGGGAACTCTTTCCCTTTTGTCCCCTTGGTTTGCATGGTTCTAAGTGATCTTCAATCTTGGTGTTTGATTGCGCAGAGCCTCCCAGGCTTCCATCCCCAGCCAGGCCCTTGCCAAGCACACTGGTCTTCCCTCCCCCCATCCACCCACCCACCTCCTGCACCAGTTACAGCTGAATGCTCTTGTGTGCAATTCCCCACACCACACCTTGTGAGTTTGCAAGAACAAGGAGCACTTTTTGTTCTTGCAAACCCTCCCCACCTACACACACCCCAAACCCCAGTACCTTTATATAATGTAGGCCAAACCGATCGTAGAGATTCAAGCTCTGACCTAGGTTTTTTTCCTGTGCTTACGGGTTGCACTTTAATAATCAATAAAGGACAAAAGTAACCTTCTGATTTACACTTAGAGGTGTCATTTTGCAATAGGTGTGTTGGGGGTGCTACAGGAAAAGTAGGTTCCCCCAGAAAAATCAAAGAGAACAGGAAAGAAAGGGGCCATTTAGTGCCATATTCAAGATGAGAGTTTAGGAGACTTAACATCCCCTTTCCATAATTTTCATTATTACTTCTTCCTTTACACAGAGTTCTATGAAAACAGCCTCAACCTCAAGCCCCTTCCTTCCAGATAACTGTCCCTGAGCATCTGGGAGGCAGAAAGTCCAGTGTGATGTGCTACAGCCAAAGAGACGCAGGGCAGTGGGCTGCTGTCCTGTTAAACAAGTGCCCCAGTGGCCCAAGTCAGCTTTGTAGGGTCCTAGACTTCATCACTTCCTTCTAGTTGATCAGCTAGAGCCCTAGGACTTGACTCATTCTAACCATACTCCCAAGATGCTGATTTCTAAGGAATACCTGGGAAGTCTGGCTAATGAGTAGGCTTGGAGAGAGAATACCATGAACCTGGCAAGGCCTGAAAGTGGCCTCCCCATACAGAACTCCTTCTCAAGAGATGGGAACTTGTGTTCCTGCCACATTTGAGCTTTCCCACACAACCAATGCCAGAACCGTGGCTTCCTCCCTGGTTCTCTTTCTAGATTCTGTGAAGACTTCCAACTTTCTGTTAATACCTCCTCATTGTAGGCCAGTGGTTCTCTAACTATAGCCTTATGGAACTCTGGTATCCCACGAGCTAAAGAGAGGACTCTTCTCCTGAATTATAGAACAAAAATAAGTCAAAGGATGGAAATGTTTCAAACACAAGCTTTCCTCTTATAAATTTTCTGTAAACTCTCCACACGCATGAGAAAAATTAAAAACAAATACCAGACAAATGTTAACTCCTCCTTGCTTTCTGGGATACCACCCTCTCCTGGTTCTCCTCCTATATATCTGGCCTGTCTCAGTCTCATCTGTGGGCCCCCCCGCCACCTCTGAAGCATCTCTTCGATCCTGCTCTTCTTGGGTTCTGTCCTCATCCCTGCTCTCATCTCGCTCTAAACACTCACAAGTGACCAGGCACAGTGGCTCAAGCCTGTAATCCTGGCACTTTGGGAGGCCAAGGCAGGAGGATCGCTTGAGGCCAGGAATTCGAGACCAGCCTGAGCAAGAGCAAGACCCCATTTCTACAAGAAATTTAAAAATTAGCCAGACGTGGTGGCATGCGCCTATAGTCCCAGCTACTCAGGAGGCTGAGGCAGGAGAATCACTTGAGCCCGGGAGTTTGAGGTTGCAGTGAGCTATGATGCCACTGCACTCTAGGCTGGACAACAGATACATAAATAATATATATAAATAAATTAAATAACAAATAAATAAATGAAAAATAAACACCCACAAGTGATCTCACCCATGCTCATGGACTTGAGATAGGGAACAGGCAGGTCCTCCTCAATAAGAAGTCACAAGACCTGAACCAAGGTCTCTGATAAAACAAGAGGCAGTGGAGAAGTGGGCCAAAACCAGCTAGAACCAAGATGGCCATGAAAAACGGCCTCATGTTACCCTCACTGCTCATTACACTGCTTATAATATATGAGCAACCTAAGGGAAACTCCCACCAGCGCCCTGACAGTTTACAAATGCCATGGCCACTCCTGGAAATGACCCTATATGGTTTAAAAAGATAAAAAAAAAACCCTCAATTCCAGGAACTACCCATCTCTTTTCCAGAAATGTTATGAATAATCCTTCTTCCACTTAACATAAAATTAAATAGACGATATAAAATAAGACAGCGGGAACTCACAAAGGGCTACTCTCTGTTGCTCTGAGAGATAGCTGCTGCTCTGTCTGTGGGGCAGCCTCCCTCTTTCTCTTTTCTTCTTCAATAAACTTGCTTTTGCCTTACCCTGTCAGCTTGCTCTTGAGTTCTTTCCTGCTCAAAGCCGAGAACCCACTTGGCCTTCAGGCCAGACCCCCATTTTGGGGTCCACTTTCCTGTGTCAGGCTCAATGGCTCCCTCTATTCTGATGACTTCCAGACTGCAGGCTCCGGCAGAGGTCTCTCTGCCCACTTCCAGACTGGGTGGCCTCTGGGACATCTCCATGTGACTGTCCCACAGGCCCCTGAAGTTCAACATATGCCAGAAGGAACTGATTACCTCTCCCAAATTTCAAACTTCTTAAGGCTTACTGTCTTCTTAGTTGCTGAAGTCAGAAACTAGCACCCTCCTCTCGGCCCTTTGTTTCTAACATTCCCCAACTCCTGTTCACTGTGCCTCCCAAGTAGCTCTCCAGTCACTCCGTATTTCTCTGTCACCATTCTGAGGTCAGGCCATTGCCAGCACTTTCCAAGAGAACATCAACAGCCTTCTAAATGGTCTGCCTCTGGCATCTCACTCTCCAATCCACTTTCTACATGGCAGCCAGTGACTTTCGAAAGTGAACATCTGACACTTTATTCCCTTGTTTAAATCTCTTCTTTGCCCATTAACCTCAAAAAAAGCCCAAACTCCTTAACATGACTTATAAGTTTTGTCAGGATCTGGTCACTGGTTATCTTTTGCCAACTCCTTCTCCTCCTACCCCCTTGCAATCTCCACTCTGCCCAAATTTTTTGCTCTGGCCATTTGAAATGACTTTTGCCATGGTCTCTCTCTTGCTCCTGTGCTCAATGCTGTCCTCTCTGTATGGAACATTCTTCCCCACCTTCAGATCCCTCGTTTTGATATCCTTTCCTCACTACCACAAACTTGGGTCAGTGCCCTCTTGGGTGCTCTCCTCTCATAGCATAAGCATGCTGTAATTATCTACCACATCTGTCTTTCTCCCCCACTAGACCAAAAGCAACATGAGGACAGGGAGTGTGTCTTTCTTTCCTCTGTCGTTTTCCCTTTTCCTAGTGCAGTGCCCATGCACATCGTAGATGCTCAGTAAATATGTTGAATGATCAATTGAGTTAAATGAATGAATGAACTCCTCTGGGCTCTCACAGTTCCCTGTACTTGGTCCTGTGGAAACACTTCTCTCTTTGCATTATAATTGCCTGGTTACTTTCCATCCTCCTTTCTAATCTGGGGGCTTATTTGGGGTGGAAATGGTCTGGCTCATTGCTATAGTCCCAGTGTCCAGCACAAAACCTGGCACACAGTAGGCACTTAATAAATATTTATTGAATGTTGAACATTAATGGAAAATCTGCCAATCAGTTTGACCAAAAAACAAAACCAATAATAAAAACAAGTTTTCTCTGGGCATACATAATTTGGTTGAGATTTTTTTACTGCGTACATGTAATAAAGCCGAGTTTTCTAACGAGAAAATTGTTACTGGTTTGGATGATAGAATCAAATATATCAAGATTTCAAAGGACTTTTTTGTATATTCTAGCCCCACAGGAAACTCCAAGTCAGCCACCAGATAGATACATATTCACTGATAAAGTTAGAAATAAGAGGACAGTTTCCATCCTGAGCTATGTTGAGCCTTAAGATAGCTATGATGATGTTGAAATCACTGAAAATATGGAAAACCATCATTTTACAACAAATCCAATCCTGCCACCTTTATGGTTTTGAGGAATGATGCTTTGCTCATGCCACAAATCAGTGGACTACAGTTTTCTTTATAATAATTACTGTCTGATCTTCTTTGAGATACAAACAAGATTGTTTTCAGGAAATGCACCAGTATTACCAGCAACAAATTTTACATATGAAGTGTACCAGCTAGGATGCTTTAGGCTACAAGGAACAGACCATCCAACTAAAGATAACTTATGCAATGAGGAGTTTATAACCTCATAAAAATAGAAGTCCAGAGGTAAGTACTCCAGAATTCAATAGCTCCACGACTTAAGAATGTGGACTGACTTTGATTCTCTTAGCTTTATCCTCATGGAGGCAAAGTAGCTGGCATAGCTCCAAACATGCCATCCTCACATAACATTCAAAGTTAGGAAGAAAAGGGGCATTTCCTCCCACGTATCTCTTTTTATTAGGGACGAAAATTTTCCCAGAGGCCCCAGCAACTTTCCCTAATGTCTCATTGGCCTGAATTGGTTCATATGCTCAGTGTCTTAGTCTGTTTGGGCTACTGTAACAAAATACCTTAGGCTTGGTATTTTATAAACAATAGAAATTTATTGCTCACAGTTCTGAAGGCTGCAGAGTCTAAGAACAAGACACCAGCAGATTCAGTATTTGGTGAGAGCTTGCTCCCTTCTTCAAAGATGGTGACTTCTTGCTGTGTCCTCACATGGTGGAAGGGGAAGGCAGCCTCTGGGGCCTCTTTCAGAAGGGCACTAACCCCAGTCACAAGGCCCCCACCCTTGTGATCTATTCACTCCCAAGGCCCCACCTTTTAGTACCATCACCCTGGGGACCAGATTTCACCATATGAATTCTGGGGGGGAATACAAACATTCAGGCGATAGCACCCAGCTGTAGGAGAGGCTGGGAAGTGAAAATTCGGTATTTTCAGCATTTCTGGCTAGAGGTGGGCTCTGCCTCCCAGGGAGAAGAAGGGACTCGCTGTCGTATAGGCAACATGCATCTCTGTGGGTTGATTCACTTTTACGAATACACTGTTCATTATTTGTTCATCTTTCAGTTACAGTCTCAGAGGTGTTAGAGGGTTCAGGTTTAGGTGTGGTGTCCTGATTCTGCAATTCACCCTTCTTCTCTTACAGGGTTCTGACTAACAAAAATAGTTAAAGGATCACCAGTCATATGAGGATAATAACAATAATAACAATAGCAACAGCAATAGGAACCGACGCTGACTGAGCACTTGCTCTGTGACAGTGTTCTCGGGCTTCCCTGTACAATGTAACCATAGCAGTGAATGGGCAGGACTGGTGGGGTGTAGACAGAAAAGAGCTTTATTCTCTCTCCCTCTGCCCTCCACCCTCTTTTCCCCGCTGTTCCGTGAAACACACTCGGATAGGCTAGTTCTTCCCTGCTGTCTTGGATAAAATCTCAGGCAGATGCCACTGGCTTTTTGGGTTTCTTTTAGGCCATAAAAACCTCTGTGGATGTGTCGTACACAGGTGTACGCAGTTGTTAAAACTCAGTGGATATACACTTAAGATTTCCGCGTTCCAATTTATGTAAATTTTACCTCAAAAGAAAACACGTAAACAGGTATTGAAGTCTGGTTCATATGCACACTGAAGTATTTAGGGGGAAATGTACTGATGTCTCCAGTTTACCCTGAACGCATCCGAAGATAAGACAGCTCTAGAGCCTGCAGTTTCAGGCCTGAGATAAAAATGGAGCTTTCTTGTTATCACCCTGTCTTAGTCTGTTTTCTATTACTATAAATGAATAGTAATAGATATACCAGTAACTGGGTAAATTGAGTAATAGCTACATATGGGCCACTGAAAAGTGTTGGGGCCTGTTCTCCCTTTTGAGGCAAAATAACTCCATCAGTATTCTCAGCAAATGTCTTAGACTCAACTCAGTCAAGTTAGTCCCTCCTCTCTCCTCATGGGGAGACAAGGGGACTCTTCTTTCTCCTCTACAGAAATTGAGAGGAGTAAGGGATGACCTTTCCTGACCTTGCTCTGTGGACCTCTTCCTGGGGCTGCCAAGAGACAGCGGCCAGAGCAGTGTCCTGGAGGTCAGTCCAGCTCTGCCTCCATGGTGGATGGTGGTTCTTCACCTCCCCAGTATATATTCCACTCTTTCCAGCAAAAGCTCCAGATTTTCCCATGGAATCTACTTTTTTCTCTTTTCTCAATCTGTGCAATCTGTGTGGGGCCTCATCTGCAACCCAGAGGTTGAGCATGTGACCCAGATTGGCCAACAGAGATTCCCGTTCCCTTGGCCACAGTGATTGGTTGGTCGAGGCTTTGGGTACAGGACAGGTGTTCTTCCCCACAGGATTTGCAGCTGAGGGGATAATAAATTCTCAAGCTGGAACCTGTCACAGAGAACACTGAGCTAAGAAGACAGTCCAGATCCTAATGGTATTGTTTGAGCCCCTGTGTCCTGCCACGCTAGATATAGGCGTAATCTCTGGATTTTTTAGTTACATGAGCGAATATTCTTTAGGTGATTTCAACTCTGTCCCTCAAGTCCCACCCCCACTGCCTACTCTTATCTTGTCATCTTTTGTGTGACCTAATGCAAAAACCTATTTTCTGGCCTTTCCTCCTCCAATCCATCTCCCACTTGCTGTCAGAGTGAATTTTCTAAGACACAAACCTGATTAGGTTATGGCCCTGCTTAAAATCCTGCAATGGCTCCCTTGTACCTTCAGGGATAAAATCCAAACTCCTTGGCACACCACGCAAGGCCCTGCTAAGCCACTGGCCTCATTTTAGCATCTCCTCTTCTCCAACCACACACTGACTGTGGGAAACCACTTGTAGCTCCCCCAAAGCATCAAAACAGCACTAAGGCCCTGTCTGTTTTCTTCCTTCTACTGGGAACACCTTTTCCCTCCTCTAGCTCATAACTGCAATTCGTCCCTTAGCACTAGCTGGAGCATCATTTTCTCTGGGAGGTATTTCCTCGCTGGCTCTGGTGCACCCTTCCTCAGCATTTCTTTTGCACTCATCGTAATGTGTAATTATTACCATCTTGTGTTTGCAACTCTCTCTTTCCCATTAGATACTGGGCTCCTTGAGGGTTAGGATTACGTCTTAGTCGTAGGGTAACTCTACATACATATTTACTCTGGACAGTTTTGGCTTTTGTTTGATGTCTCGGTATCATTATTAACAGCACTCCTTTTCACTCTCATAAGTGTCCTGGTTTGGATAATAAATTATATATTCACCCAACTTATTCATGATTAGGTCAGTATCTGCACAGAGTGAGTGTTAAAAAAAAGTATTTGTCAAATGAATGCCTGAATGAATAAGTGATACTCCCTAGGTCTCATTTTCTTCTATCAAATAAATAGTTGAATAAGATGATGCCTAAGTTCTTGATTCCTTAAAGAGATCTAAATAAAGTCCGTAATCCAAAAGGCTAAGACCAGCAATTTTTGTTTATCTTCCCCTTGAAAGGACACTCCTTATAGAATTCCACATTCAAACATATTCACACCTGGACCAACAACTTTAGAACTCATTACCTGGAGACAGTCTGGCTATTACCCCAAATGAATACAGCAGACCATCTCTTCTGCTGAGAACACAGTTCCCTCTCTTAGCCCCACTAATGGCTGGGTAATCTCCTAAAGACAGTTAAAAAAAAAATCAAAACAACTTCCATTTGTTTTTGTGGGGTATGTTGCATCAATAGTATTGTTACTGCTGCAGATATGTCTCCTGAATTGGGGTGCACTTCGGTTTATAACCTATCCCATCCATTTTTCCTGAGTGAACACACGTCTGTTCTGCCATAGCTAAGTGGCAGAATGAAACCTCACTTAGATTAACATTTGGTTGCTGAACGCCCTCCACCATAAATAGACAGGTAACAGTTGACTGTGATTGCATTACATTTTACTAGAGCAGAGTGTGCAAATCACTATGTGCAAAATTATTGTAAGAAACAGCCAATTAATATTGGTGTACCTTGGCCCTTGAACTGTAAAACTAAGTGTTTCATATTGATTCACATGTTTCATTACCAAAATTTAAAGTTTCAGATCAGCTACACTTGAACAATTTACATATTCTACAATCAAAAACAATCCAAAATTGCTTAAAATAAACTCTCACTTATAAACTGACCTAAAAATTAACAGCCTTTGCATTTTTTGACATTAGATGCCTCAGAATTTCTTTTTTTTACAAATTATGTGGTGTTATGTGATGTTAAAAAAAAGTTTATTTGCATAACTTGTACATTTCTACCTCCCAAGAGCCACCAAACAAAAATAAATTTTCCGATACATATAATTTGGATGCTCTACAAAGCTCTTTTCAGTGACCAAGAAAAACTTACTTTGAGAACATTTAAAATAAATATTACCCTGCATTTCTTACTATTGTTTAGAAAAGACATTCAGTCGATATTTCATAGACCAATTCTGTTTATATCACTGGCCTAGTTCAACAATGATTGTGCAATTCTTTACAATTTGAGATTAGAAAAAAAAAATCACCAAGGATATACAGATTTTTTTTTAAAAAAAGGTCACCTTTAGCTGCTTTGGAAAGAAATTTGGCAACATCTAGTAAAACTGAAATTGTGGAATCCTTACAACACAGCAACTCCACTTCAGGATATATACCCTAGTGCAGCAGTTCTCAAACCTTTTGGTATCGGTTCTTCATTACACTCTTAAAAATGATTGAGGGAGTACAGCAAGGTGACTTTTGCCTGTAGTCCCAACTACTTGGGAGGCTGAAGAGGGAAGATTGCTTGAGCCCAAGAGTTCGCAGACAGCCTGGACAACAATAGTGAGACCCTGTCTCTTAAAAAATCAAATTAAAGGCTGGGCGCGGTGGCTCACGCCTGTAATCCTAGCACTCTGGGAGGCTGAGGCGGGCGGATCGTCCTGAGCTCAGGAGTTCGAGACCAGCCTGAGCAAGAGCGAGACCCCGTCTCTACCAAAAATAGAAAGAAATTAATTGGACAGCTGAAAATATATATAGAAAAAATTAGCCGGGCATGGTGGCACATGCCTGTAGTCCCAGCTACTCGGGAGGCTGAGACAGTAGGATTGCTTGAGCCCAGGAGTTTGAGGTTGCTGTGAG
>RJWJ010040843.1:0-13790 GCA_004363605.1 Indri indri
TTGCCAAAGGTGTGGGTGTAGTCTACTGCATTTTTCCCTATTTCAACTGGATCCTTCTTAGCATCAAACAATGACTTTAAAATGTCATCTACTGAGAGCTCAATGAATTCCATTTGTAGTTCCTTAGGTGTCTTGGTGATATCAACTAGGTGAAGCTAAAATGCTAATTTGAGTGTGATGTCATGATTTTCAAAGTCAGTGAACCTTTCATTGTATTCTCCAATTAATAGGTCTGTAACAGCTGCGTATTCTTCAAATGATTGGCATATATCATCCTGCTCATCACTGACCTTTGCTAACTAGGGAAAATGTTCATCTGAAACTTCCTTTTGAAGATGAAGTGTTATGAAAAAAGATAGCTTTTTTCAAAATGTTTAGATTTTTGCCACATATCATATATAGACTTAGTTTTACCTTGCAAAGAAATATTCAAGTTGTTTTGACTTCACAGGATATCACACAGAAATGCTACATTCCTCTAGAAACCTTCTTTCAGTAATTCACATTGTTAATTCTGTTCTTCATAAAATTTAATTATCTGTTCTCATAGAGATAACATTTTGGCTAACACCTGTCCCTGTGATAGCCAATGCACTTTAGAATGATACGGCAAATCCACACTTTAAAACTGACAAGTAGTTTTCAGTTTTTGAAATTATTAGTACGTGGTGTAAGATTTTTACAAAATGATATACATTTTTAAGTATATCTAATTGAAGTTTCTTGAATGTGGCCTTATTTGATTACAGCTAAATTAATGCTGTCTTTCAACATGAAAAGGTTCCCCACCCCTGCACTAGATCTTATTTCTACAATCTAACTGTATTTTTGCACCCATTAACCAACCCCTCTGTATCCCCCAGTTTCTACTACTCGGCCTCTGGTAACCATTATTCTACTCTTTGCCTCTGTGAGATCAATTTCTTAGCTCCCACACAGAAGTGAGAACATGTGGTATTTGTCTTTCTGTGATTTGCTTATTTCACTGAAGATAATGTCCTACAGTTCCATCCATGTTGCTGCAAATGACAGGATTTCATTCTTTTTTATGGTTGAGTAATAGTCCATTGCATGTATGTTACCACATTTTCCAGTCGTCCATTGATGGACACTTAGGCTGATTCCCTATCTCTGTTATTTTGAATAGTGCTGAATGAACATGAGAGTGAAGATATATTGATTTCATTTCTTTTGGATATACACCCAGCCATAGGATTACTGGATCACATTTTTAGAACTACCATACTGCTTTCCACAGTGGCTGTACTAATTTACATTCCTACCAACTGAATACCAGGGTTCCCCTTTCTCCACATCCTCACCAACATATGTTATTGCCTGCCTTTTGGATAAAGCTGTTTTAACTGGGCTGACATGATAACTCATTGTGGTTTTGATTTGCATTTCTCTGATGATTAGTGATGTTGAGCATTTTTTTTGTATACCTGTTGGCCTTTTTGTGTCTTCTTTTAAGCATTGTCTATTCAGATCTTTTGCCCATTTTTAAATAGGATTATTTTATTTTTTTCCTATTAAGTTGTTAGAGCTGTTTGTATATGCTGGTGGTCTTTTTCTTGTTATAAGAGTCTTTAAAATATTAAGGACATTAAACCTGGCTGTGAAATGAGTTGCAAATAACTTGCTCCCAATTTGTCATTTGTCTCTGGACTTTACTCAAGTAGTTTTTGCCAAGCAAAGATTTTAATTTTTATAACTTATCCTTTATGCCTTCTAGATTTTGTCTCATAGTTAGAAAGGTCTTCCCCACTCTGAATTTATATAGAAACTTACCTTCAGGATTTACTTTTTACATTTAATATCCGAATCATTTGGAATGGATCCCAGTATAATGCATGAGGCATGGATCCAACTTTATTATTTTCCAAATGGACCCACAGTTGTTCCAACACTATTTTTGGGAGAGTCTATCATTTTCCCCTCTGATTCGAGAGGGCAACTCTATCATAAATCCCTGAATGTATTTGAGTCTATTTCTGAATTCTTAATTCTGTTCTGTCAATCTGCCAAATAACAGAAAATTTAAAACTGTGTAAATTGCTGAGATATCAGCTCTTATCCTAAAGAGCAAAGATATTTAGCAAATGAAAATGATACGAAACTGAGGCCTTACACAGGAATACTTATCTTTCACAATTTAAGTGTGAGTCTGAGGAATGGGGCAAGGAAGGATGTCAGAAGGATGTTCCCACATGATCTGAAGGCTAGAATGAAACATCCAGAGGATTCTCACGGCTTTGCTGTGTTCCCCATGTAGTCCCGCCCATCCAACCATAGACCTTTGTCCCAGGGTTGAGATTCTGGTCCAACAGAGAGCCAGAGACCTTGTTAGGAATTTCTGAGCTTGAGACCAGAAAGAGAATCAAGCATTTCTTGGTGGAGGCAACCATAAAATATAAACCTTGGTCAGGACTTCCATGGGCCAGGTTTCCTTCTGCATGAGATAGCCAGGCAGTAGTAAAAGAATAAAACAACACAGAGAAAAAAAGCAGAGATGGAATACTACTCTGCAATAAAGGAATAAACTACAGATACACACACCAATGAGAATCAATCTGAGTAAAAGAAGCCAGACAAAAATAAGTACATACTGGATGATTCCATTTATATAAAATTCTTAAAAATGCAAACATTATAGTGACAGAAATCAGATCAGTCACTGCTGGGAAGGGAGGGGAACAGAGTGAGGCAGCGATTGGGGAGGCACAAAGAGGCAAAGGGGAGATTTGGGGGTTGATGGTTGAGTTCACTGCCCTGATCGTGGTGATGGTTTCCAGGGTGTGTACATGTTTCAAAACTTATCAAATTATACGCTTTAAATATGCACAGTTCATTTTATCAAGTCAATGATACCACAACAAAAGCCAGTATGAGGGAGACTAACACAGAAAGAAGCAGAAGTAAGGGGTGTGAGCGTAGGAGGACAGGCGGGCAGGAGGAAAAATGAATTTCAGTTGCATTGCTATCTAGTTCTAGATGCCTAGCTGCATCTCCAGTTTGGCTTCTTAACCCAAACTTGGATTCTGAGGATACAATATTTGCCATTTTGCCCAAGCTGGGTTTCTGTCCTTTGCAAACAGAGTAATGGGACCATACTCATACTTTTCCAAAGAAAAAACACTACGAGTCCAGTTCAGCTCCTCTTCTTCCTTATCTCTTACATCCAGTTTTTTGCTACATACCACCCATTCTCCCTCCAAATAGTTTTTGCATTTGTTCTTTCCCATCCAGATGTGCTGAGAGGGCAGGCTCCCACCTTCCTCCACTTAGACTATTTTAAGGCCTCCCAACTGGGCTCTCCCCGCTCCTCTACCCTCCATGTTGTTACATGTTTAAAGCGTAGATCCAGTCCTTTCATCCCTCTTCTTAAAACAATAATACCAACAACTGGTGACCACTTAACGTGGTGCTCACTGAACCAGCCTCCCAGGCTGGCCCCAGTGTCCGCCTCCAGAGTATTTCCAGCAGACCCGCTACCTTAGCACATTTGCCCTTGAGAGCTCTTATCCTATTTGTCCACCTGACAAACTTCGAACATATTTAAAGATTCCTCAGATGTTGCCTTTTTATATCTTTATTTTGCTCTCTCAGGCTGAATTAATTGTTCCTTCATCTGTGTTCCCATAGCTCTTATCATCTCTGTTGTGGTGATTAATGAGTCTGTCTTTCCCACAAGATGATAAACTTCTGAAGAGCAGAAAGTATGTCTTATTCATCTTTATATCCCCAGAAACCAGCATAGTTCACAAAAGTGCAGCAGGTACTTAATTAATGTCTGTTTAATTGATTTAAATAGAGGGAATTGAAATAGATCAATGGTTTTCAAGCCTTTTTGAATACTCCTTAGTGCAACTCTTTTTAAGAACAAAATGTTATAAGCGATCTCAATACATAAGTTAGATAAAGGTGGAACCGATCTGGCTGAAGAGTTAGGTAATGCATTTGATCCAGAGGCTATTTTATCTTTCTGGTTTTCAATAGTTTCCTTTCTGTCTGCATCATGTGTATAAGAGATTTGCTTTTCTGCCGCCTCCTTATGTTTCGCCATCTTCTCCACCACCTGATGGAAACTCCACTCACCCCTTTCTAGTTAGAAGTACCCGTAATGCTCCTGTATCACAAGATATCCTCAAAATAACTCTTCTGTGCTACCAGAAGTGAGTGTGCCCCTGCCCACAGCTTTCCCATGTCATAGAAAATTTCTAATCATAGAAAAAAAGAACAAAACACGTTTTTAGACAAAGAGATCTCTAACCACAGAGAAAGGCAGTTCTTATAAAGAGGCCTCTATTTGCACAAGTTACTAAGCTAGTTTCCAAAAAACAAGCTTAGTTGCAAGAATAAATGTGTCTCCAAACTATTCAAGGAGTCTGGGAGTTAAGCCACGAGTTAACTCATTTATTCCACCTGCATTTAAATGAGAGCTTCTCCCATTTATTCTTCCTGCATGCAGAGTCTTAATTTAAAATTTTGAATCTGTGATCTTTTATTTCCAGAATACCACTTTATAGAATTGATTCTGACATTGTTTTCTGTCTTGCATTATCCAAAGAGACACCATATATTAATTCTCCCTATGATTTTGTAAACAAAGTTTGCTCAATATAGAACCCAATTGGCTACATTTCTAACCCATAGGAAGCATTCAGAACATTTGTGGCACATAGAATTTATGACAAAGATAAAGCTGAAGCAATTTCATTATGTTCGTAGGCAAAATGAGGGCGTTGAACCAGATGATCACCAAGGGCCCTTCCAACACTGTGAGTTTATGACTTCGGGGCAGATGAGAGCAACAGCATAGGTTTCAGGCGAATTGTGTGAAAAAGAAATTGTTCTTTGCACAGATGAATAGAGAGCATAATGGTAACAAACCTCAGAAAAAAATTTCCAAAATTATCTTAAATGTTTTATTATATGTACAGTTTCATTTCTTACTTTCTAAGAAATGGCACTTGTGTGGGGTTTCAAGTGTAATTCAGCAAATAGTATGTCTACTTATGTCTCTTCCAGGACAAAAGTCATAGGACCAACAGCCAATCCGCAAGGTCAATACGACTAAGCAAGGAAAGGAGAGGACATTTTCCTGTTGCTAAGTATGTACAGAAAGAGGGTGTTTGAAAAGATCGTTGGTAGGAATCCAAAATGCATGCCCAAACCATCAAGGTTATACAGTTAGGTTACCAGGCTAAATTCCAAGAGCCTATTTAACCCTAAATATAAAAAGATCATTAAAAAGTTTATACTGATATATTTAGCCTCATTAATAGCATCATTTTCTTGGGGGAAAAATCCATTCTGCATTCCCAGCTGCGATGTCATAGATATATCTGCCCTAGCCCAGTAGTAGAACAGACCTGCAGTGGTGGGACATTTTGTGGGCAGGGATCAGAGTAGGTGGTCCCAGCCACTCACTTGATACAAGCTTTATACCTGCCTAAGAGAAGGCAAAATTGTTGCACACTGGGTAACAAGAAGAGCTACCTTGAAAGGTGGATTTCTCAGTGCCAACTCTTCCTGTTCCTATGTTTAAATTATGCTGCAAATGGAATATTCAAAGAGGGCTGCTTGTCTTTGCTTTCATTTAGTTTTGTGACCATGATTGAGGACTCAAAGGTTTTTTGTTCTTTGTTACAACTAGTAAATAGTTTTATGTTCCTTGATTACAATAAATTTGTTTTTGAAATTTATTACAATATCTAGATTGATCATTATCACAAATGTGTGTCAGTGCTTGGCTGTCAGTGTTTTTCTCCTAGCAGAAATGAATGAACTAAATGTTTTGAATTAATATCTTGTGGATTTCTTTCTTAGCTATTGGAAGAGAAAAAATATAGAATGATAATGTATATTTTGAACCAAACATGAACTCAATCATTCATTCGACGAACATTATTGAGTACCAACCATTAGGCTAAGCGCTTTGGAGTATATGAAGATGAGTAAGTCACATTTTCTGAACTCATGGAACTTATGAATTTGAGGATATAGGACAAATAAATAAATAGCTCTAGTAAAGGTAAATGAATAAATGCCTTCAGAGATGACAGAGCTCTTTGGACATGGGGGAGTGCCCATCATGTTCAGCAGAGACAAGAGAAGTTTCTGGAGAGATTGGCACATAAACTGATCCTTGTTGGAGAGGCAGGATCTAAAAAGTGATGAAAGGGGACCCAGAGGGGAGGGAATGGAAAACCATTGACGGTTTTAAAAAGGAAAGTGACATGGGTGAGCAGTGTGCTTTAGAAAGCAGACAGATACGAGCTCAGTGGCCATTGCAGTAATTCAAATAAGGTCGTGATGCCTGAGCCAGGTAAGAGACTCAAGTGCTAACAGAGCACACAGGAAGCAGGATCAACAAACCTTGGAAGCAAGAGGTGGAAACACAGATTTGGCAATCAGCAAAGATAATCATTGAAATCAAAGAACAGTGGTTCTCAAGGTTATCAAGCACAAGAATTACCTTGAGAGCTGCATGCAAGTTTCCAGCTCTACGCTTTGGAAAGCAAGATTCGGTGTTGGGCCCAGAAATCTGTATTTTTAAGCAGCATCTTAGAAGATTTGTATGGAGGTGGTATGCTGATCATACTTTGAGAAATGCTGCAGTGGAAATAGAGGTTATCAAGAGAGTATAGAAAAACAAGAGGTTCCCGAGGATGACTATGAACCCTCTACACTCAGGTGGTGGGAAGAGGAGGAGACTCCGCACACTGGAGCTCCTACTATGTGCCAGGTACTTGTCTAGCTCCTGGGATAGACAAAGGCCTTGCCTTCTTGGAGCCTACATTCTAATGTAAAATAATCCACACAAATAAACACCTAAATAAATAACATGGTTTTAAATAGCGCCATGGAGAAAATAAAACAGAATAAGGGCTGGAGAGTGGTGGGGTGTGGCGTGAGGGGGAGGAGGAAGGGGAGTCGGGGTGAAAGGGCACTTTTTGATTGAATGAGGAGAAGGCTCTTAGGAGGTGACATTTGAG
This sequence comes from Indri indri, assembly GCA_004363605.1. Lineage (NCBI taxonomy): Eukaryota > Metazoa > Chordata > Mammalia > Primates > Indriidae > Indri > Indri indri. Next base: position 7,002 of record RJWJ010040843.1, read on the forward strand.
TAGAAACCAGAGAGGAGGCAGCCATAAGAAGATCTGGAGGAAGAGTTTTCCAGGTAGAGGTACAAAATGCATAAAGATTCTGAGGTGAGAAACAGCTTGTGGCGTCTGGGGCTGGCGCAGAATGAGTGAGGGGAGGGCAGCGTGAGAGGAGGCCAGAGGAGAGAGCAGGAGCCAGGCCACGGAAGGCGCCTCTTGGCCGAGGCCCTGTAGGCCATGACAAGGATCTTGGAGTTTAGTCTCTGGTGTGTTGGGGACCTCACTGGAGGCTCTGAGGTGAATGACATGATCTGACTTGCTCTTAAAAGGACCACTTTGCTTCTGTGGGCCATAGAGAACAAGTGTGGAGTGGGAGACCAGCCAGCAGGCCACCGAACTGGTCCCGGTTGGAGGTCATGGTGGTTGGGCCATGGATGGGAGCAGGGTGGGTGACGAGAGGTGGGCAAACCTGACATGAGTTTTGAAGGCATCAAATGGCACAACTGGCTGAGGGGAAATTTCTATATTTTTTTTTTCTTTTTTTTTGGCTGCGAGTGACGGAATGATTGAACATTTAAGAGATAAAGATGATGTAATGGGATGGAAACCAAAACAAAAGGGGTCCTAAGTCTTACTTGTCTTGGTATTCCTAATGCCTCACACCAAGATGGCACATAGCGAGCTCTTAACAAACGTCTTTTGAATGAATTATTGAATGACTCAAAGATACAGAAAAGCTGAGGAGGTGAGGACTGGAGAAAGCCATTAGACAATGTAATTAAGAGGCTGTTGGTAGGTGGTGTGAATAGTGGTGCTATTGACCAGAAGGGATATAAAGGAAGCTGCAGTTTTGGAGCCAGAAGGGCAGAGGCAATGAGGAAAGTCAACAGCAGAGAAGGACCTTGGAGGGGCTGAGCTGGTACAGATGAAGGAAAGGAGGAGTTTGTGCCTAGGGTGGTAACCTAGAACACTGAATGATGTCTGACACCTAGAAGAAGCATCATAATTAAGTGCTAAGAGATTCTTTACACTTTCTCATGGGGACATGTGTGTATGGGTAGATGAATGTATTTACACATTTGTGGGGGGTTGGATCCCTGAGAGCGGTGTTTGTTAAAAGGGAAGAGTGTTTATATCTCTGGGGATATATATTTGTGCCAGCAATTGCAGTTTCTTAAACAACTTTCTTCCATCCTTCATGCCTGCTCTCTTTCCTTCCCTCTCTCGTCTCTCTCCCTTTACGCTCTTTCCTGTTTTTTCATTAATAATTTTCATATTGATTACATGTTGAAGGATGTATTAGGTTAAATAATATATTACTAAAATTAATTTCACCTGTTCCTTTTTACTTATTTAATGTGGCTGCTAGAAAATTTAAAACCACATGCGTGGCTTGTGTTGTTTTTCTGTGGGCCAACACTGCTCTGCAGCCTCATGCTGGGAAGCAATGTTCCCGCCTGTTTTTAAAGACCTTCAATCAATGAGCTAGGAGACTCCCTTGGAAAGAGGTTCTAATTTAAATATCCTGCTAATCAAGAAAGGAACAAAGGAATTCTGACCAATGCCATACTTTAACAAAGCCCAACTGAACTGGTGTCATAAAATGTGTTTCAAGAGCCCGAGACTACTTTCTAACCAATAGGTAGGTGGACTCCCCTTTGTGGAAGTGTTTCTAAGCATAGGTGAACCTTGGGTTTCCTTCTGTCTGTGCCCCTTTTGAACTATTTTGATCAGAAAATATGGTAGCAAAAGTCTTGCCCCATTCCAATCAATAGCGTCCATTTTCACGTAATGGATAAAATCTTGAAGTCATTCATATACATAACTATTTCATCTTTTTCAGAGTAGCCTACTAAATTAGTTTCAAGTATCTCATAAAATAAGGCCGTATTCCAAGTTTGTGTTGATATAAGATTACCTTTAAATTAAAATATCATAAAGACTTTTTTGTCTTGACGTAACGATCATTTTAAGATAATTTCCTGAATTTTAGCAAATTGCCATATTTAGTAGAGTAATATCTTTTAATTGGTCAATCTGCCTATTCTATGCAAACTTAGCACAGCTAATACCACATCAGACTAGTGCCCCACCTGTCTTTAAAGCCCTTATGTGCAAAAGTTTTCATTTGCACCTGTTTTCCATTTTGGGTGGCATATACGAAGAAGTGGAATTGCTGGGTCATAGGGGAATTTTATGCTTAACTTATTGGGGAACCGTTAATCAATCGAGCAACTTTTGAGGCATCCTCTCTGAAGACTTTTTTAAACTATCCATTCTGCTTCCACCCAAGTTATACTTTCTATGTATTCCCACTGTTTCCAATTTATACATCTCTCCTAGAACTTGAACTTGAGTTTAATAACCATATATTACCTGCTTCCTACCATTAGATAGTAAAGCCCCTAAGAGCAGAATGCAGGGCTTATTGTTCTTTGTATTGTCTATTCCAACCTGTTTATCTTTGGTAAACAGTAAGCCCCCAATAAATCTTTGCTGGGTAAAAGAAAGACTGTTCTGGTTGCAAAAAGACTCAGCTTCAAACAGGGAAACTTTTCATTTGGGGAACCAAGAACTTGAGATGCTATGAAGCGGTAATTGCTGTTTTTAACTATAATTGCTGGGGCTATGCTGGCACACCAGGGTTGCTATTATATTTATTTAGGCAAGAAAGAGAGGGCGTATGTGTGTATATGTGTGGGGAAAGGGAGGCTGTATTTGGAATGCTTAGCTTTTTGATGGTAAGCTACATTTGCAAAATCTGTCTACCAGCCAAGTGACCTCAACCAATGTGGGAGGAACTTCTTAGAACTTCATCTTCGAACAAGCCTGAGTTGCTGGGCTCCCGGCTGCTATGCTGATATCTGAAAATATTGCATTTTATAAGCCATAGTTCTGCCTGGAGAGGCTAGAATTTTTGGCAATCTTGCATAGTCAAAGGGTTTTAATTAAATATCTTTCAACAGAGCTTTACTTAATGGGTCATAGGACTAAATGTTGAATTAACACAAAGAATTTCCTAATGGAGTGAAAACAAATGGAAGGTGGCTTCTCTTGTGAGCTTCCTGTAATTGGAACCACCAGTCTGAGGTGTCCTTGTGAGGGCTCCCTGATGAAATCCTTTTTGCCCCTGAGTCAGCATACAAATTAAACGCTGAAAAAGGATTGACTTTCCAAGGATAATCGCTGAGGGTCAGCCAGAGAAGTCAAGGTATTGCTTCTGCTTGCTAAGGGCTTATGATCTAGCTGTGGAGGGGAGAAAGGGACACAAACGATCATTGCAAATCTAGGCGGCATGTGAGAGAACTAAAGGAATAATATAAACAATTGGTGGCGTTAGGTGGAACGGAGGGTGGGGGAGTGCTCACTGCAGGATTGGGTGGGAAGAGAGATGCTACTTGAGCAGGTCCTTGAAGTGTGGAGAAGCACGTTAAGACAGGTAGAGAGGCTGTGGTGTGTCAAGTGAAGAGCATGGTGTTTGCCAAGAACATGCAAAGGTTAAGGGCCTTTGAGTGAACTGGTCTGAATGGAGCAAGAGATTCATATATGCGGGCAAGAATGACACAGGTAAATTGGGGATCAGATTGAAAGGAGCGCTGAAAATAAAAATAAGTTTGGACTTTATCCTGTAGGGAGTGAGAAGGCGTTTGGGCTTCTGAGCAGGACAGTGACACACTGGCAGTGATATATGTGGAAGAGTAATCTAGTGAGGTTTTATAGCCTGGCTTAAAGGGAGAACATAATGGGAAAGGCAAATAAGTTAAGAGACTATTGAGATAGTTCCACCAGGAACAGAGAGCTTGCACTAGAGCAGCAGCAATAGGGGTATCAAGAAGGGTGTGAGTGGGAGGTGGATTCAATAAACAAAGTTGGGTTTTCTTTAGTTTTAGATGGATATCTTCAAGCACTGGGTTTTATTTTCAATTTATCTGTGTCTGCTTCATATTTTGCTCCATTGGACATCGGAACCTCTTCAGCTGAGCTCAATTCAACAAGGACCGGGAGCAGCTGACTGGCACTCAATCCTGGCACTGCTCTCATTTACGGCCTTGATTCCAGACTCAAGTTGGGCCTGAGTGGAGCCTGGCCCACCGGGGACATTTCTCTAGTGGACTCACCGGAGTGTGAGCTCTATGTGGGCAGGAATCTCTGTGCTATCCCAAGGGCCCAGAATAGTGCCTGGCACACAGTATGAGCAGTGAATGTTATGGACGGTTATTTCACACACCCTCCTCTTTCCTCAGACCTCAAAGTTTTTCACCACAATTCACACTCAGTTGTTAGCCTTGCTACTTATTTCACTGTAAAAATGGAATTAGTCTGAAAAGAACATCTACACGCTCCCACAACAAAGTCAACCAGCCCACTTGCAACCTTACCCATACTGGCTCCTTCCCACTTATGACAAGGACAGCTTGTCCCAGCTGCTATCTAGGGCGAACCCTCCCCATTGTGCACTGGATCCCATCCCCTCCTGCCTGTTGACTTTTCTCTCTCCTGAATCACCCATTTTTCTTCTCAACTGGAGAATTCCCGTCAGCATACAGAGAGGTTTTAGAGGAAGCACAGAGGTAGAAAAGCAAAGAGGTGCTCTGGCATGTGTTTGAGGTGGGGTGCTGGAAACCTGCACAGGGATGTCCACAGAGCTGACTTTAGGTGGGCTGCAGGCACCAAAATCATCCACTAAAGGAGTTTACTGCAGTTTTCCCTGTGTGTAATTTTATGTCTGACAATTAGTAGGTGCTTGACAAATATTCACTGAAGAATGAATATTATCTCCCATCTTAAATTGTCCCTCTCTGAGTCCACGTCCTTTCCAACTACCATTCCCATTTCTCTGCACCCTTTCACAGCAAAATCCACGAGAGCATTGCTTGTATATTCACTGTCTTCTCCTCCTGTTCTCTGAGTCTCTCTTTATTTCACTCAAATGTACTTTCATCTCTACCATTCTACTGTAACTGCTCCTTTGAGATCACCAGTGACTCCATTTTGCCAAATCCAATGCTTAGACCCCATCTTCCTTGACCTTTCGAGTACCCTTTCACTGGTGAATCATCCCTCCTTCCCTCTGCCTCTCTGGCCCCTCCTTATCAGTCACGTGTGCTGGTTCCTACTCAGCTCTCCAACTTATTAATGTTGGAATCTTCTGGTTTCTGCTCTCAGACATATTTTTTCTACTGCACTTACTCCCAAACTTCATGTCCTGTCTATATACCGATGACTCTGAAATGTATATCCAGGCCCTGAATTCAGGACTCTCGTATCCAACATCTCGTCTTTGATTTTGAGTAGCTATCTCCTTCTCTTCTTTTAAATTTCAAATGCATAGAATCATAACATTTGATTGGTGACATACTCATTTTTTGTCAATGCTTGGCCCTCTTTTAAGATTTTATTTATTTTTTAAAAATAGTATAATAAATACCTACAATCCTACTTCCCAATACAGAAAATAGAACATTGTCACAAGTCCCTACATGATTTGACTCACTGGGTTCTCATCTGCTGCCATCCTTCTTGCTGTTCCTTTGGCCTAAAGTCTTTAAAGTTGCTATTCTAACTGCCTAGAATACTCTTTCCCAAGATATGTCCGTGTCTCTCTTCTTCTTTTATTAAGGTTCTTATTCATCAGTGAAGCCTCCTCAGCCTCTTTATTAAGAATAACATTCCTTCCCAGTTCCTGGGTCACTTTTCAACTCCCTTATTCTGACCACAACCCCCTTTAACTTATTATGTGTATATTTGTTTATTGTCTGTCTCTTCCCAACAGATGGAGTGCTCCATGGGGGGAGGGGCCTGGTCTTGTTCACCACTCTAACTCCACAAGCTAGAATAGAACCTGGTACATAGCAGGCACTTGTTGTAGGTTGGTTCCCTGGGAAGCAGACCCAGACAGAGCCTGATGTGCATGACTTCTGTTAGGGAGTGCTCTTGGGATCAAAAGCTTTAAGGGAAGGACAGGATTGGCAGAGGGAGAAGTTGGGCTGTGATACAGTTTTGATGAAGACCCCAGCCAATCCCACAGGAAGCTCTGAAGTTGGCATGACCCTTCAGAGTTATACCAAGTTGGGGTGAAGGGCCTGGACCTTTAAAAACCCACATAGATCAGTCATTCATGAAGGTTGCTTATTCTGGCCATAACTTCTTTTAACTTATTATGCATTTGTTTATTGTCTGTCTCCTCCCAACATATTGAACACTCCATGAGGACAATCGTGTAGTGGACTGACAGCTGAGGGTTATTTTGCCAGCAGCACCCCCAGGAGCAGGGAAAATAATCCCTTCATTTCTGAAGGGGGATCTGGGTAGCACACCACAGTGCCCATCAAAGCACCCAGTAAAGTGGTCAAATACATTAACTTATTGAGATCTAAAAACATAACGGACCAGGTGAGGGTTCATGACATGCAAGAAAAAGAGAAAAGGAGAACCAGGTCAGTGAATCCTCTTGCCCAAAGTCCTCTCCATTTGCTCATTTATTCATTTTCCTACTATAGACAAAGCCCTGTCTGGATGCTATAAGGGATATGATGTTACAATGTGCCCTGACCTCAAGAAAGAATGAAACATAGGCACAAACATCCATGGTACAAAGCAGTGTGTCATAACTTACTTACACATGTAGCACAGATGAATGCTTATAGAGACAAAGAGGAGGGAAACCCTCCCAACTAGGGGATTGAGGGGGAAGGAATGGGGAAGGCAACAGGAGGAGGCTTTTGAAGGCTTGAAAGAGAGCTAAGATTTTGCTGGGCAAAGGGAGAGGGAAGGCAACCAGCAGGCAAGGAGGGAGTGGATCAAAGGCTCAGG
>RJWJ010040844.1:0-13785 GCA_004363605.1 Indri indri
GGACAGCTAAAAATATATATAGAAAAAATTAGCCGGGCATGGTGGCACATGCCTGTAGTCCCAGCTACTCGGGAGGCTGAGACAGTAGAATTGCTCGAGCCCAGGAGTTTGAGGTTGCTGTGAGCCAGGCTGACGCCACGGCACTCGCCCCAGGCAAGAGAGTGAGACTCTGTCTCACAAAAAAAAAAAAAAAAAAAAAGAAAGATCTGTGTACTAAAAACTATAAAGCATTTATGAAAAATGACATTGACAATGGCACGAATACATGGAAAGACTGGAGCTGTGAATTTAGAAGTTGTCTGTGTATAGTTGGTATTTAAAATCAGAAAATTTGATGAAATTATATGAAGAGTAGAGGTAGTTTATAAAAATAAGAGATCTAAAGACTGAGCCCTGAGAGGCTACTGCAGAACGAGTATATTTATTTTGAGGAGAGAGGCTCAGAAAAAGCTGTTCCAACAGACAGAGGATCCCCATTTCCACCTGAGCCAAAGACTTCGAGAAACCGGGAGAAGGAGATGGGACAAACACATCTCTAAATGGTTGTCATTGTATCTTTAACTCTCCCATCCAGATATCATATTACCATGGTCTGTAAAATTCAATGAGGGTTTGATTTTGTAAACAGGTTCTTTAGCAAAAGTAGCAGAAAGCCCAGACTCAAACTGGAATAAATGGTGAGGTGACTGTTCATCCCACACGACAATGAACCTGACAGAAGGGCAGTCCCAGGCGGAGGCACAGGGCCCACCTCTGCCCGCTTGTGGTTCCCGTGGCCCAGCTCTGCCCCACATTGGCTGAGGCTTCAGGAGACTACCAAGGCGGTCACAGCTGTTCCCGGCCTCACAGCAGGAGAGAAAAACAGATCAGCCCTTCCAGCATCTCAGAGTATAAATGAATCAGAAACAGTGAGGAGCTAGACAGATTTATTTCAGTGAATGGGCCACATAGAATTTGACAATATAATCAAGAGGGGCATGATGCAAAAATGATGTCCAGTGATGCCCTTGAGCTTATCAAACACAGAAAACATTTTGCAAGTACTTTCTAATTGCCTTTCTCTCTTCTGTTATTTGCCTTTACACAACCAATCTCTCAAGGGCATTACCAAATTCCTTCAACCCTTTTTCTTAGTTTCCTCCCCTATGGACCTCCATCTCCTCACTCATATTTAAATCAATCACTTTATGGGCCTACTGCACAGCTATCATCATTGCTTTTTTACTCCCTGGGTATATTTCCTGAGTCCATAAGGAAATCTTCCCTGAAAGGCTCCAATAAGACATCCCTTCATATTTCATTGGCCAAAACTAGATCTTATGCTCACCCCTACACCAACCAATGGCAAGGAGATAGGACGATCTTCAGTAGGCTAATAAAGGTAACCTTGACCTAGAGATAAGATTCCTCCCTGAGAAGTTGGTGACTAGGAAAATCAGGATTTGGTTGTCAAGAAAAAGGAATCGGATGCTGGGTATGCTGCCAATAGTATCTGATGCAGTGATTAATAAAAAGCTTTATTTAAAGCAAAAAAAAAAAAAGGATGCAATGAGTTAAAGAAAGAAGAAAACATAAAATACAAAAATTAAAAAGCCATCCATTTTATTCTACAAGTTCTAGGTTCATGAAATATGAAATAATTAGAAGATCAATTAGAATTTTTTAAATCACTTCTAGCACTAACATTTTAACTTAGATATATTTTGATAAAACCATATGAATTGCTATAAAACACCATAAAATATCACTGCTCTATTTTGAAATATTTTTGTATTTAATGGTAACCATTTTAGGAGGAGGACCGAAACTGGTTGGTGTAGTGTTTTAAACATTACACCACTGACGCCGGGTAAATGAAAAACCAAGCTTCAATTGACGGTAATCTGATAAATTTCAGACTATAAATTACTTTACTTACACTAATAGCAGAAAACAGTGATCATCTGATTCTTAAAATGTTATTTAATGAAGCTATTATTGAAACAAGATTATGGACAAAGGTTAATAGTAGATTAGGTAAATGTTGGTAATCTCAGTCCCAAAGGAAGCTTGCAGTTTATCATATGTCTATGTTTCTCTCTTTAAGTGAGAAAACTCTAAATTGATGTTTATAAAAGTCAGTGTCATCCTTTCAAATCTCTTCTATTCTTATTAACCATGCATCCTAGGTCCTGTAGTTTTGGCCTCCACTTCACTTCATTTACCTCTAATTGGGACTCTGTTTCATTAATTGCATTTAAGAAGGTTCTTTTAAGAAGGCAGAAAAACACCACATGCTATGCATGTGCAGAATTGTCATTTAAATAAGAAAACTCTTCTCTCATCAAAAAACCAAGTTCTCAAAAATAAACATAGAAATACATGGTCCAATTTGCTCTTTCTGTTCCTAGCTAAATGGTGACCAACTGTGATCCCCTATCCCTTTATAACTGATAGATCACTGAGCTAAAAAATATCACTGCTATGGACTTTCTGTTGGACAAGTTTAATAGCTTGTCTATTCTTATGAGCTTTCAATTTATATGTGATATTTATTTTTCTTTCTTTTATTGGGGTTGTTTTTGTTAATAAACAATCCTTTAGTAATAAGATTATCATTGCTTATGTTAATGATTAAGTTTCTCTAGTAATGAGGCTATCAGGTAATATACCAGAGTTTTTTCTCTCAGAGAAAAATAACTCCTACTCATTTTAACTTAGATTTGAAACATTTATCTCTTCTCATTCTTTAAAGATAATTCCAAATTCATTATCAGGCTGTACCAAGTAGAAGTAATGAAAATCTCTTAAAGGGAGAAAATGTATAAACCAATAGATTCTTCATGAGCTAGTCAACTGAAACTTGTCTTTCATGTTTAAAATAGCCTTCTCAAGGTCAGAGTTGATACAATCCATAAGAATTATTATATCGTTTTTCTTCAGAAGTTTGAAATAAAGATTTGAATCTGGTTTCTGAGAGAAGTTATTATTGCTTGATAAAATAACTTACAGGACAAGGAAGAAAACATTTATTAAAATTCCCAGATTACGTATATCTGGCCATCTTCCTTGAACCTTTCTGATTGCAAATAGATCACATATTACTGATTATCTGATAATAAACAGATGAGTCATCATTAGAACCTAAGAAGTTCCAGTGTAGAGAGTGCTACTTTTGACTTCCTATACTGAATATGTTCTTTAATATAATGATTTACTTTTTATTTATGAAGAAATACTTTATCACTATTTACAACCCAAATAGACTGACACACATGGTCCAAATTTCTGAGCATAAAGAAAAATGAACCAAGCTACAATCTTAAAATAATGCACACTGCTAACAAGATCACAGCGTGAAAATGGGTATGTGTGCTGGTAACACAAGACACAGCATCATATCCAGAGTGGCTGCTGCAGCTGCTTCCCTGACCATGGCCTGTCTCAGTTTGCGTGAGAGTCAATGCAACTATTCTAAGCTTGGTGAGGGAGAATACAAACAATTCACTCCGCTCCCAGTGCACAGAAGGGGGAGCTGGAGAAATTTATTTCGGTGAATGTACCACATAGCAGTTAATAACATAATCAAGAGAGAAGTGACAAAAACAAAAAAGACCCAGTGTTGCCCTTGGCCTGATTCAGGATTGAATATGTTTTTTGAGATTTTACTAATTGCCATTCCTTTTCCTTATATAGTTTGCCTTAACACATCCAGTTTCTCAAGAACATTACCAAATTTCTTTAAATTCTTTTTCTTAGTTTCCTCCTTTCTGATCTTCCATGTACTTGCTCAAGACTGAACCAATGGCTCTCAGGCCCAACAGCCTAGCTGTCACCATGGAAACGGGCTTCATTACTCTCCTGAGTGGGATCACCTGTTTCCTTGTTGCCATACGTTATTCTGGCTTGGTTTGTTCTTCATTTTGCTCTAGTCCATCTTCAGATAACTTCCTACATAAGACTTAGGAATTGGGAAGTACTGTAGGTAAACTTCCTGAGCCTTTGACTATCTGGGAATGTTGCTATCCTATGTACATTTAATTAAAAGATTGGTTGGACATAGAATTATAGGTTAAAATCGTTTTCCTTCAGACTTTTGAAACTATGGTCTCACTGTCTTCTAGCGCAAGATCCACATGTTGGGAAGTCAGATGCAGTTCCAACTCTTGTTCTTTTTTCTCCAATGTTTGCTCTACCCAACCTCCTCCCTGACTTAAGGACTATAGGCTGAGATGAAAAACCCATTTCAAACAAACTTACAGACTTCTAATCTCTCCAAAATTGTGTTAGAATGAGTTAGCTTCTGTTTAACACAGTGTACACCACAGAAACATACCATGGCACCTCCTTGGCTCTAGCAAAATTGAAGAAATTGCTAAACTGCACTTTCCAAATTCTATGTTCCGAGTAGAATTATTGTTTACCCAAGTATCCATCTTTATAAGTTGTTTCCTAAAACAAGCATCAAACATTCACGTAGCACTTACTACATATTAGAAAGCATGCTAAATACTTTACAACTGGCGCTTAACTCATGTAGTTCTCATAACAGCCCTACAAGAAAGGTACTGTTATTATCTTCATTTTGAAGATGGGGAAACTGAGACCGAGAGGGTCACAAAAGAACATACAGCTGGTATATTGCTGATTCAGGATTTGCACCCAGGAAATCTTGCTCGGGACACCATAAGTACTAAGCTACATTGCCTCCTGCAAGCTAAATTTATCAGGCTCCTGAAACATTATCTTACCTAACAGTAACACAATGAGCATTTGAACATTGCAAATGAATAAAAAGCCCTACATGAAAAAGTGATGCTATTTATACTCCCATCTTGCTCAAAATATTTCTTCCCAAATTGTCTAAGTTCTTCATCTACTTACCATTTGGAGCCTTCGATAAGTGTTAAATTGATGCTACTACTGCTGACACTGCTCTAAACCTTGAAGTATGATGAGGCCCTCAGAAGAAAACTAACCACTTATTTCATTAGTTATCTCAAAACATCTTTCCCTCTACAGATAGATAAAATCAGGATAAATGCCCAAGCTTATAAAATTTCCAGAAATGGAAGATGTTAGTTAGATATCCTTTCAAGTCATGATGGTTTGTAATGACTAATATTTGATTCTGAAACTTCCCACTTTTACTGGATCTTTATTAAAAAAACAAACTTAGAGGTAATACTTTGAAGTATTCCCTTCAAATGTATAAAAATACATTTTTATCTTCATACCTACTTTTCACAGACTCATTCAATGAGTTGCACCTTTCTTTTTTTTTTTTCTGCTCCACCTGGAACCAATGCCTTCATTAGGGAACCATCCTGATGACTTTGGCCCTGTAAGGCTTAGGTTCCAGTCCTAGCTCTGACACTTAGTAGCTATGAAACCTGAAACAAATTGCCACCTTCTCTGAAACTCAGTGTTCTTATTTATAAAGAATTAATAATAATTTGTCCCTTACAGATTTGTTTTGAAAATTAGAAGCAACGTAAATGAAGAATTTGATCCACAATAAGCATTCAATAGATAAATGTTTGTTCTATCTCAGTATGTCTTAAGAAAAAGAAGGAGACTGTGTCTTTAAATGCAAATGGTCTAACTAGAAGTTTTATCATAAACTAACTCTTCCAAAGTTTGAAAACCATCAAGAAATGATTCTTGGAATCAAGTCTCTGTACTCCAAGTCATGAAAATGAGTTTAACTTCTTAAGAATGAGATTTGTTAAATTGATCATTTGGGATTAGATAAAGCAAATGGAATACTAAGCAAATTTTTAAGATTTCTTCCTAAATACGGCTATCTAATTACACTTACTGAGCAGATTCTTTTCTTCCCTTGTCCACATTAACAACCACATCTTTAAAAATCTTTTGAGTCTTTGTTGAGCATTCTTTTTTGTAGGAAAACTTTACTATACTGAAAGGGGTTTCTATTTTTCTATGAACAGTTAAGCTATTCTAAGGGCCCCTGGCTGATTAACTTTCTCCAAGTCATTAATTTAAAATATTTTTAAGGTAAACCAAAGATCATTACAAGAAGCCTCCTTTGAAATATCTGATTTTTCTAAATTTGGTCTTGTTCTAATGTATCTTATAAATTAATCTGTTATAAATGAAGCATTCTGGTCTCTGGCATTCCCCACTCAATCAACATGAGGCTAATGACACTGACAGCCCTGAATTCAAGACAGAAAAATGGTGTCTTCTCACATGCTAAGAACAATGCCTACCAAATGAGTCTTTGTTTCCCTAAGCAGGCATACACCTGCATCCCATGATCTCTGTTGAATTACTGGTTAGTGACCATTCCTGTACGGTCAATGGAATCAAAGACTCATGGATGTATTCAAGTCTTCCACCAATAAGCCCTCCCCACACCTGCCTACATACACGAACACACTCAATATTTTCTTCATATGGTGCAAGAGAAAAAACGTTCTAGTCAATACTAACATTAAAAAGAAACATGAAGAAGACAGCATTCATACCTCACTGACATTTTATGAACCGTATTCATTTTATAATTGCCAGCTGCATGTCATCTTTTTTCCAGGGTGTGCATGTGTATGTGTGGTATTGTTGTTAAGACAAATTTATAAATGCCAATACTGTGAGGTATTTAAAAAAATTGCCTGAGATCTAGAAAAAATAATTCTGTGCTTTGTATGGAACCAGAGAAGACCCAGTATAGTCAAATCAAACTTAAGCAAAAAGAACAAATTGGGAGGCATCAATTTACCAGACTTCAAGCTATACTACAAGGCTATAGTAACCAAAACATCATGATATTGGCACAAGAACAGAGATACAGATCAATGGAACAGGATTAGGAATCCAGATATAAAACCATCCTCATACAGCCATCTGATATTTGACAAAGCAGACAAAAACATACACTGGGGAAAAGAACCCATATCCAGTAAATGGTGCTGGGAAAATTGCATAGACACATGTAGAAGACTGAAACAGGATCAGCACTTTTCACCTCTCACAAAAATTAACTCATGATGGATAACAGATTTAAACCTAAGGCCTGAAACCATAAGAAATCTAGAAAAAATTGTTGGAAAAACTCTTAAAGATATCAGCCTAGGCAAATAATTTATGAAGAAGATCCCAAAAGCAATCACAGCAACAATAAAAATAAATAAATGGCACCTGATCAAATTAAAAAGCTTCTGAACAACCAAGAAAACTATTAATATCATTAGAGTGAATAGACAACCTACAGAATGGGAGAAAATATTTGCATGCTATACATCCGATAAAGGTCTGATAACTAGAATCTATATAGAACTCAGGAAAATCAGCAAGAAAAAATCAAACAACCCCATTAAAAAGTGGGCAAAACATGTGAAGAGAAAGTTTTCAAAAGAAGATAGACTTATGGCCAACAAACATATGAAAAAATGCTCAACATCTCTAATTATCAGGGGGATGCAAATTAAAATCACAATGAGATATCACTTAACTCCAGTGAGAATGGCTTTTATCAAAAAGACCCAAAACAACAAATGTTGGCATGGATGCATACAGATAAGAATACTCTTACACAGCTGGTGGGACTGCAAATTAGTACAACTTCTATGGAAATTAGTATGGAGATACCTCAAAGAACTAAAAGTAGAACTACCATTTGATCCAGCAATCCCACTACTGGGCATCTACCCAAAGGAAAAAAAGACATTCGACAATAAAGACATATGCACTCTAATGTTTATGGCGGCACAATTCACAATTGCAAGGATATGTAAACAACCCAAGTGTTCATCCATCCATGAGTGGATTAATAAAATGTGATATATGTATACCATGGAGTACTACTTGGCATAAAAAAAAATGGCAAACTAACTATTGTACTATCTTGGATGAACTGAAGTCCATTATTCTAAGTGAAGTATCATAAGAATGGAAAAACAAACACCACATATACTCACCACTAAATTGGTACCAATCGATCAACACTTACATGCATATATGGGAAGTAATATTCATAAGGTGTTCGATGGGGGGAGGGGGAGAGGATGATAGGTAAATTCATACCTAAAGGATGCAGTGCACACTGTCTTGGGGATAGGCATGCTTGTAGCTCTGACTTGGGCATTGAAAAGGCAATTTATGTAATCAAAGGATTTGTACCCTTGTAATACTCTAAAATAAAAAATTAAAGAAAAATTGCCTGAATAAACACTTTTCATTTCACAAGGTATTGCCTAATACAAATTTTAATTTAGATTTAGTTACACTAAACACTGTAAATTGTAAAATTACCTGAATATAAACATAATATTGAGTTTTCAAAATACAGAATCTTTGACAAAATAATTTCTAATAATTTATACTAAAGAATTAATCCAAATGGACCCAAACATATAAAGGCACAATGTTCCTCATCACATAAGGTATAAAATTAAAAACTCAGGTATATTTATAGGATATTTGGAGATAGGTATATATATAGAAACCTTTGATATGATGGAGCACTATATAACAATAAAAAATTTAAATATAGTTTCCAAAAAAAGTAATGATATGGAAAAACGTTAATTAGTAAAAAGTATAAATAAATATTATAGTATGGTCCAAATTAAATATATATTATATATATATTTGTATATATGTAGATATTTATTAGTTTACATAGCTAGACACACAAGTGTATAAATACACAAATATATATGAAATATTGAAAGGATATATATCAAAATGTCAGTAATGGTTACTTTTTGATGTGCAATTATACAAAAAAGTTTAATGTTCTTTTTAAATCACTTTTTATGTTACCTGTGCTATATAATAAATACAAATATTTTTGATAAAAGAAGTTCTTTTGATTTAGAAAAAACCTCAATGGACATTGAAATCAAATCTTCGGTAGCACTTGTGCCAGTGGCTTTGATGGTTATGACAAAAATAGCTAATTGCCTTCTGTTACCTATTCTCTGTCTTCGTTAGGAGCAAAGCATTAATAGTAGATAAGCCTACGTGCTGCGTGAAATTAAGCTCTGCATTTCCCAGCTTCCCTTGCAGCTGGGCGTGGCCATGTGGCTAAGGATAATCCAACGAAAGGTACGCAGATACGCTGCCTGGTGCTCCAGGGAAATCACTAATGGAGGTTGATGGGATGGGAGGAGCATATTTTTTCCCTTCCTCATTTCCTCCAGCCTGTGGCCTGCAACAAAGGAGATGACTTGAAGATGGGAAACGACAACTATAATGACAGAGCTTAGCGCCTGAGGAAACCTGGGTCCCTATTGGCCACGAAGCCACTGTACCAGCCCTGGATTGTTTTTGGGGGGGAGAGAAATAAACATCTGTCTTGTTGAAGCTATGTTATTTGGGGATTTTTCTCTTCTATGCACCCTTTACAGTTGCCCTATAACATTTGGTCCCTAACAACCTCAGCCGTTATATTAATGGGCAGCAGCAGCAGTAAAATTTTTAGCAAACTTTATAACAATAATTTTCATATTTGGCCAAAGAGAACCACAGAAAGGAAAAATAAAAATATAGCAGCAAGTACTTGGGCAATTTCTGAAAAATCTGAATGAGGCTGGCATTCCCACATAGCAGGTACTCATTCTTTACTAATAATATTCTTGCTACAGTTTAATCTTTAAATGGCATGGTTCACTCCATCAGTTTATTGTTCTTGACGGACAACTAAAAATCCTTAGGGATTCTTTTTCTTCAAACTTTCTGCATAGCTGGAATATAAGACTAATAATTTTTGTGACATGATTATTTCTTGGCAGGGTTAAATTTCTCCCTTTCAAGCTATACTATTTCATATCTAATTACAACCCTTACAGTATTTTTAAATTACTAAAATTTTATCAAGACCTAATGAAATCTCAGGAGTGAAATGCATACTAAATTAAGCTAATTTTATGACTACTTCCTCAGGCAATTTGGGTTTCATTTGTCTAATAGTTTCAGCCTAGAGTTTTTAAAACACAACGCAACACTTTTAGTCTTATTCTAAAGGGTAGTGCAATTCAGCATTTCCATTCTAACCAGCTGTAGCCCTCTGCTCTAACCATATCATATTTACCAAGTTCAATAGCTGGGTTTCTGTCTCATTTTTGTGATATGGGTTCTGGTTCTCCTCTGGGGCTGGAGTTCTTCACTAAATCCCTTTCTACCAGTGGTTGCCTCTTGCCTGTTTGTCCTTCCTGGAGGTTGGACCTCTTTATACCCACAGTAACTGGATAATGATCTCCCCAAAACTGGGATGGTGGCTCTGCCTAACTGACCTCTCTATCTCTGCTTCCTGCTACTCTACTCTCTGCCATCAGAGGGGGCTCAGATAAAACATGAAGTCACCACAGCCCTTAGCATATTACATTTAAACCACTCTCTGCCTATCCCTAGAGTTAGTCCCTCTTAACCAGTACTGAGATTCTAACTTTTCTTGCAGGCAAGCTCATCTGAGAAACAGTCACTTATGATAACCAATCTTTCCCTCATTGACTTTGAATCAGTCACAATAAGAAAATTATGCTTTAGTAATAAACAATAACAAAATCCACATGGCTTAAACCTTCCAGGACAACAGTCTTCCATGTGTTGGTTCAGCCTTATCAATGACTGATTCTGCAGTAACCAAGGCAGAGAGAGAAAGATGTGAGAATAATCAAGGGTCATACGCCAATTCTTAAATGTTTCATTAACCAAAAGTAAGTCACAGGATCGTGTTTAACTTCCAGGGAGAAGGGAATTGCAATCCTCCAGTACACCCAGAATGCGAGGAAAACCAATTGTTAGTGGACAGTGCTAATGTCTACCACACCTTGCTAGTTATAAAATTTATATCATTAGTCTCCATTATCATATCATCATAACATCATTTACGTAAAATACGAGCAACAAAATATTAATAATTACTAACATTTATTTAGTACTTACTGTGTGACTTATGTACCAGACACTATACAGAGCACTTTACATAAATATCTTGCTAAATCTTCAAAATAATCCTATCACAAATAAAACATTTACAGAAGACAGAATTGAGGCCCAGAGAGTGTTAGGAACTTGCCCATGTCACACAGCTGGTAAGTGGCAGACCCAGAACCTTACTCAGAT
The DNA here is from genome assembly GCA_004363605.1 of Indri indri. NCBI lineage: Eukaryota > Metazoa > Chordata > Mammalia > Primates > Indriidae > Indri > Indri indri. The sequence continues at coordinate 11,074 of RJWJ010040844.1, forward strand.
CTGTAGGAATCTAAGGACTTTGAAATTGACATGACTAAGGATCTATGGGTATAAATCTGAAAGAAATGGTATGGTCTGGTAGACCTGCCTCTGTGTGCATAATTTCTAGCAGATGTCTTTGATATACTGCCTAAAGGAAGCCAAGCTGAGCCAATACGCATAAGTAGATTCAAATCTAGGTTCAAAGATTGAATGCAAGAATGAGGTGAGTTGCAACTTGCACATAAAAACAGTTGATCAGGAACTAATCCACGGGGACATACTGGGGCCAGGCAGAGCACAGAGACCAAGTCAGGTACATAGAAAGGAGTAGACTATAGTGTGTAGGAGGTAAGACCTAAGGTGCCTGAGGACAAGGTTTTGCCTTGCCTTAGCAGAAACAGTCATTTTGTGGTCTTTAGCTACTTTCTATCCCAAAGACTTAATTCTGAGCATTAATTGTCAATAGATCCAGAAATCAATTATGTAATGTGATCTTTCATTCAATGTGGGTACTGGGTGGAGGTCTCATATAAAAATGAAGTTAGCAAAAAGGGTGCCATGCGTGAGTGACATGTGCATAACATAACCTAGAGTAGAGAGGACTTCAAGAAGAAAGAGTTTCAGAGTTTTCCACCCTGAAGGGAGTGAAGTGTGAGAGTGAACTGCTAACACAAACTGCTAAAGAGTGGATCAAGGAGACTGGCAAGAGACTGAACTAAACTGCCTGTAGGCAAAGAGACAACAGACCATAGCTGTGGAGGAAAAAAAAAAAGATCAGGGTTGGGATTTGGAGTCAGCTCTGCAGAATGATCTCCTGTGTTACTTGTGCAGGGTCCCATAAGATTAAATCATGATGGCACCCAGTCATGACGCAAAGATCATTACAATTCAAACGTTTGCTGTTGCTTTAAAGTATTGACTCTTTGTAAAAATTATTTTTTCAAGAGTATTTGAATACTAAGAGAACTGAGCTGTTAGGCTGTGTAAAGTTGTTCTCGGTGTTGCCAAACTTGGTATTACCAATCTCCAGTGTCTGTAAAAGACCTGACTGATTCTTTTCAAAGCCATGGGGCCTTTTAAAAAATGAATTTTATTTCATATATTTAAGGTTTACAACATGATGTTATGGGATACATATAGATAACATATTCATCATCTCACATAGATACCCATTTTTTTACATCTGTTAGGATGGCTATGACTAGAAATCAAAAGATAACAAATGTTGGCAAGGGTTTGGAGAAAAAGGAACCATTGTATGCTGTTCATTGGAATATAGATTGGTGTAGCAACCATTATGGAAAACAGTATGAAGGTTTCCAAAGAAATTAAAAATAGAACTACCATATGATCCCAGAAGTCCCTCTTCTTCTTCTTTTTTTTTTTTTTGTTTTAGCTTAAACCATGGGAATTTATTTGTCAACACTTTTGGTAGAAGTTCAAGATCAAGGTATTGGCAGGGTTTGTTCCTCTTGAGGAAATGAAGAAGAATCTATTCCATACTTCCTCCCTAGCCTCTGGAAGTTTGCTGGAAATTTCTTGCATTCCTTGACATGAAGAAGCATCACTCCAATTTCTGCCTTCATTTTTCATCTGGCATTCTCACTGTGTGCATATCTTTGTGTCCAATTTCCCTTTTCAAATGGACACCCATCATATTGGATCAGGGCCCATCACAATGACCCCATCTTAACTAATTATAACTGCAATGAACCTATTTCCAAATAAGGTTACAGTCTAAGATACTGCTGGTTTCTTTTTTCTTTTTTTTTTTGTTTATTTATCTTTATTTTTAATTATTTTTTTATTTTTTTTTTGAGACAGAGTCTCACTCTGTTGCCTAGGCTAGAGTGCCGTGGCATCAGCCTAGCGCACAGCAATCTCAAACTCCTGGGCTCAAGCAATCCTCCTGCCTCAGCCTCCCAAGTAGTTGGGACTACAGGCATGTGCCACCATGCCTGGCTCATTTTTTTCTATATATTTTTAGTTTTCCAGCTAATTTCTTTCTATTTTTTTAGTAGAGACAGGTTCTTGCTTTTGCTCAGGCTGGTCCCAAACTCCTGACCTCAAGCAATCCTCCTGCCTCAGCCTCCCAAAGTGCTAGGATTACAGGTGTGAGCCACTGCTCCTGGCCAATTTATTTATTTTTTAAATTTCAGAATATTATGAGGGTACGAACATTTTGGTTACATATAATGCATTTGACTCACCCAAGCCAGAGCTACAAGCATGCTCTTCCCCCATACAGTGTGCTCCTCATCCATTAGTTGTAAGTTTACCCACCCCCACCACCCACATCGCACCCATCCAGCACACGATGCATATTATTACTTCCATGTGAGCACCTTACTGTTTTTTTCCCCCTTTTTTTTATTGTTTGTAATTATAGGGGTACAGATGTTTAGGTTACGTATGTTGCCCTTCCCCCCCTTCCCCCCAAGTCCCAGTTTCAAGTGTGTCCATCTCTCAGATGGTGCGCATTGCACTTTTTGTGTATGCATATATCCGTCCCCTCCTCCCCCTCGCCCCTACCCCTTCCCCCTCCCTCCCTACCCGACATCCAATAGATGTTATTCTTATATGTACACTTATGTGTTGTTCAGTCACTACCAATTTGATGGTGAGTACATGTGGTGCTTGTTTTTCCATTCTTGGGATACTTCGCTTAGTAGAATGCGTTCCAACCCTATCCAGGAGTATACAAGAGGTGCTATATCACCATTGTTTCTT
>RJWJ010040845.1:0-13786 GCA_004363605.1 Indri indri
TGATTAAAGAAAAGAAATGATTTTATGTGATTTGAAAGGCCTTTCAGAAACAGAAGATATACTAGAAACAACATGAACTTAGAACTCAGAGAAACATGGGGTGGCGCATAATTCACTTCCCACTTAAGAGCTCTATTATCTTGGCTGAAATTATGTCCCTACTAAGTCTTAGTTTACTCTCCTGTAAAATGGGGTTAATACATGTTAACTTTTGGGGTGATTTGTGAGGAAATTTGAGAAGAGAAAATGTGTTTATGGCACCTGACAACAACTTAGTAACTTAGCATTCCACACCTATGATCACTCCACTGAAAGCCCGGAGCCCCAGCCATTCCCTGTCTTACTCATCTCCTTTCCCTGCCACGTTCTCTGTGGGCAGATGGTGCAGGTCTTGGATCAGGTGCTCCAAGGCTTCCTCTTTGAGAACCCTGACTCCAGCATGGTGCAGGTACAAGCCTCCCTGACCCAGGAAGAGTCAATCAGCCTTCCAGAAAATGTTGGCTCCCTGGTAGAGGTGGGAGGAGGGGGGAGGAAGGAGGTGGTGTGTAGGAGTGGTTAAAATAAGGTTTGAATTCAAAACAAACAATGACAAAAAAAACTTGTGGATAACCCACTGGTTATTAGCATGTGGATAATTGAGAGTCAGCCTTGTCCTCTGACCCTGTCCTGAGTCTTTCATTATTTGGGTTAAATACCCCCTGGGCCCTTGCTAGCTGACCCTTGGCTCCAACTACTTCAGTGCACCAGTCAGGCCTGAGGTGCTTATATAGGCCTGAGCTGGAAGACTTGAGGTCTCGATCTCTCCCTGATCCCCTTTCCTCTCATGTTTAGCACCTGATACCCTGGATGAGTTCTGCACTCCCCTATGAACAGCAGGGGCTGTCTGGTACCCTCTTTCTCAAGTTTTTCATGGAGCCCTTCAGCTGTAATGTGAATCTGGCTGATCTTTGGCCCTTACCTACTCTTCAGCCCTCTTTCCCCAACCTGGCCTGTTTCTGGGCCCCCTGAATAGGCCTGTCTTTGTACATCGGGCTTCTATCTGTCTTTTTGTTGTTCCCAGGCTCTTCTGAGCCCTTCTGCTTTTCTCAGAATCTCCTCCACTTTCCTTCATCACTTCCTTCTCTTCAACTTGCTGAGTTTGACTATAATGGGGGTGCCTCAAGTGGTCTGGTTCATGATCCTTTGCAAAATGGGTCTCTGTCTGCTAGTTCTCAGGGCAGGTAACTAGCTCCAAACAATAAGCCAATTCCAGAAACAAGGTTGCTTTTCTTCTTTCTCTGCTCTTCAATCCCTCCCTCCTTTCCCTTCTTTCAACAAGTATATACTGAATCCATTCTATGTGCCAGGTATAGTGTTGGGAACTAAGAAAACAAATGGATTAGACGAAATCCCTGCCCTCTATGCGATAAGCACCTCCCCAACCCAGGTCTTTGCCTCTTTCTAGCAATGTGTTCTTGGGCAAATTATTTAACCCATCTTGGCCTTGCTTCTTATATAACTAAAATTCAAGGCAGAATACAAGTGGTATAAGAGAAACCAGAGGTGATTCAAAAGAGGGAGAGATCAGTTTTATCTCTAAACATCAGGGAAGGTGCCTTAGTTTGCTCCTGCGGTTGTAACAAAATGCTATAGACCAGGTAACTTACAAACAACAGAAATTTATTTTTCACAGTTCTGGAGGCTGGGAAGTCTAAAATCAAGACTCCAGCAGATTTGGTGTCTGGTGAGGACTGCTCTCTGATTCCAAGATGTCACCTTCTTGCTGCATCCTCACATGGTAGAAGGGCAAAAGGGACAAACACTGTGTCCTCACATGGCAGAAGAAATGAAAAGGCCAAGCAGCTCTCTGAATCCTCTTTTGTAAGGACATTAATCCCATTTGCAAAGGCAGAGCCTTCATGACTTAATCATTTCTCAAACAGCTCCACCTCTAAATACCATCACCTTGGGATTTAAGTTTCAACATATGAAGTTTGGAGGGACAAATATATTCAAACTATAGCAAAAGGTTTCATGAAAGAAACTGTATTTAAGGTAGGTGTTAAAAATGGGTAGAATTGCAGTTCATTTCTCAATCAGCCAGGAAGGAAGGTTTGAGTTTGGCATACCCACCAAGGACAATAACTACATGGCTTCCAGTGCTTTGACTAAACCTCAGATGCGTGGCCTCCTGGCCAGCTGCCTGGAGTTTCATATTGTTGGAGCATTCCTTGTATCCCTGGGGTTGCAGCTTTCCATAAGTTTGCTGTGGCTGAACAAAAAAAGAATGCATATGCAGATTTCTACAGAAATTATGAGTCTATGGTAGATTTTTTCTTATTTCAGCATATTATGGGGGTACAGATGTTTAGGTTACCTATGTTGCCCTTAACCCCCCCTCCCCCGAGTCCAAGTGTCAAGCATGTCCATCTCTCGGATGGTGCACATTGCACCCTTTGTGTATGCAAATACCCGTCCCTTCCTCCCCCTCGCCCCTCCCCCTCCCCATGCCTGACATCCAATAGATGTTATTCTTATATGTACACTTATGTGCTGATCAGTTAATACCAATTTGGTGGTGAGTACAAGTGGTGCTTGTTTTTCCATTCTTGGGATACTTCACTTAGTAGAATGTGTTCCAGCTCTATCTAGGAGTATACAAGAGGTGCTATATAACCATTGTTTCTTAAAGCTGAATAGTACTCCATGGCATACATATACCACATTTTATTAATCCACTCATGTATTGATGGACACTTGGGTTGTTTCCACATCTTTGCAGTTGTGAATTGTGCTGCTATAAACATTTGGGTGCACATGTCTTTCTTGTAGAGTATAATTTGATCTTTTGGGTAGATGCCCAGTAATGGGATTGCTGGATCGAATGGTAGATCTACTTGTATCTCTTTAAGGTATCTCCATATGGCTTTCCACAGAGGTTGCACTAGCTTGCAGTCCCACCAGCAGTGTAAGAGTGTTCCTATTTCTCCGCATCCACGCCAACATTTATCATTTTGAGACTTTTTGATAAAGGCCATTCTCACTGGAGATAAGTGATATCTCATTGTGGTTTTAATTTGCATTTCCCTGATGATTAGAGATGTTGAGCATTTTTTCATATGTTTTTGGGCCATTATTCTGTCTTCTTTTGAAAAGTTTCTGTTCATGTCCTTTGCCCACTTTTTTTTTTTTTGAGACAGAGTCTCACTCTCTTGCCTGGGGCGAGTGCCGTGGCATCAGCCTAGCTCACAGCAACCTCAAACTCCTGGGCTCAAGCAATCCCACTGTCTCAGCCTCCTGAGTAGCTGGGACTACAGGCATGCACCACCATGCCCGGATAATTTTTTCCATATATATTTTTAGCTGTCCAATTAATTTCTTTCTATTTTTGGTAGAGACAGGGTCTCGCTCTTGCTCAGGCTGGTCTGAAACTCTTGAGCTCAGAATGATCCACCTGCCTCGGCCTCCCAGAGTGCTAGGATTACAGGTGTGAGCCACCGTGCCCGGCCCTTTGCCCACTTTTTGATAGGGTTGTTTGATTTTTTCTTGTTGATTTTCCTCAGTTCTAAGTAGATTCTAGTTATCAGCCCTTTATCGGATTTGTAGCATGCAAAAATTTTCTCCCATTCTGTAGGTTGTCTGTTTGCTCTTGTGACAGTTTCTTTGGCTGTGCAGAAGCTTTTTAATTTGATCAGGTCCTGTTTATATATTTTAGTTGTTCCTGTGATTGCCTTTGGGGTCTTCTTCATAAATTCTTTGCCTAGGCCAATGTCCAGAAGAGTATTTCCAACATCTTCCTCTAGAATTCTAATAGTTTCACTCCTCAGGTTTAAATCTGTTACCCAGCGTGAGTTGATTTTTGTGAGAGGTGAAAGGTGTGGATCCTGGTTCAGTCTTCTACGTGTGGCTATCCAGTTTTCCCAGCACCATTTATTGAACAAGAATTCTTTTCCCCAGTGTATGTTTTTGTCTGCTTTGTCAAAGATTAGATGGCTATATGAGGATGGTTTTATATCTGGGTTCTCAGTTCTGTTCCCCTGGTCAATTGCTCTATTTTTGTGCCAGTACCAAGCTGTTTTGATTACTACAGCCTTATAATACAGTTCGAAGTCTGGTAAGTTGATACCTCCCATTTTGTTTTTATTGCCTAGAATTGTTTTTGCTATGCAGGGTATTCTCTGGTTCCATACAAAGCATAGAATTAATTTTTCTACATCTGTGAAGAATGATGTTGGCATTTTAATAGGGATTGCGCTGAATCTGTAGATCACTTTGGGTAGTATAGACATCTTAACAATGTTAACTCTGCCGACCCATGAGCATGGTATGGTTTTCGACCTGTTTACGTCCTCTGCTATTTCCTTCCTCAATGTTTCATGGTTCTCCCTGTAGAGGTCTTTTACCTCCTTAGTTAAATACGTTCCTAGATACTTTATTTTCTTTGTTGCTATTGTGAAGGGAATTGAGTCTTTGATTTAGTTCTCGGTATGCCTGCTATTGGTGTATATGAAAGCATCTGATTTGTGTGTATTGATTTTATATCCTGAGACTTTACTGAATTCATTTATCAATTCCAGGAGCCTCTTGGTTGAATCCAAGGGGTTTTCTAGATATAATGTCATGTCATCAGCAAATAGTGAGAGTTTGATCTCTTCTGTTCCCATTCATATGCATTTAATTCCACTCTCTTGCCTGATTGCTGTGGCCAGGACTTCCAGCACTATGTTGAATGGAAGTGGAGATAGTGGGTGACCTTGTCTGGTTCCAGTTCTAAGTGGGAATGCTTTCAATTTTTCCCCATTCAGTATGATGTTGGCTGTGGGTTTGTCATAAATGGCTTGTATCATTTTTAGGTAAGCCCCTTCTATGCTTATTTTGTTAAGCGTTCTTTTCATAAAAGGGTGTTGAATTTTGTCAAATGCTTTTTCTGTGTCTATTCAGAGAATCATATGGTTTTTGTTTTTGCTTCTCCTTATGTAGTGAATTACATTTATAGATTTGCGTATGTTGAACCATCCCTGCATCTCTGGAATGAAGCCTACTTGGTCATGATGGATTATTTTCTTAATAAGCACCTGGATTTGGTTAGCTAGAATTTTGTTGAGAATTTCTGCATCTATATTCATAAGGGATATTGGTCTGTAGTTTTCTTTTTTGTTGCGTCCTTTCCTGGTTTTGGTATCAGGGTTATGTTGGCTTCATAAAATGTGTTGGGGAGGAATCCATCCTTCTCTATGCTGTGGAATAATTTCTGCAGGATAGGCACCAGTTGTTTTTTGTAGGTGTGGTAAAATTCGGGCGTGAAACCATCCAGTCCAGGACTTTTCTTTTTTGGAATGTTTTTTATTGCTGTTTCAATTTTGGTCCTTGATATTGGTGTGTTCAGGAATTCTGCTTCTTCCTGGTTGAGCCTAGGGAGGCTGTGTGTTTCTACAAATTTGTCCATTTCCTCCACATTTTTCAGTTTGTGTGCATAAAGGTTTTTGTAATATTCATAGATTATATCTTGTATCTCCATGGCATCAGTTGTGACTTCTCCTTTTTTGTTCCTGATGGAGCTTATTAGGGATTTTTCTTTTCTGTTTTTTGTTAGTTTAGCCAGAGTCGTGTCAATTTTGTTTATTTTTTCAAAGAACCAACTTTTTGTTTTATTAATCTTTTGTATAATTTCCCTGTTGTCAATTTCATTTACTTCTGATCTTATTAATTTCCCTTCTTCTGCTGGGTTTCGGGTCAGTCTGTTGTTCTTTTTCCAGTTCTTTGAGTTGGTTCATTAGGTTGTCTCTTTGTGCTCTTTTTGACTTTTGGATATAGGCATTTATGGAAATAAACTTTTCTCTCAGGACCGCTTTGGCTGTGTCCCACAAGATTTTGATAACTTGTGTCACCTCTGTCATTTAGTTCAAAGAATCTTTTGATTTCCATCTTTACTTCTTCATTTATGAAGGAATCGTTCAGCAGAAAGTTGTTTAATTTCCATGACTTTGTGTAGAGATGAGAGTTTCTGTTGGGGTTGATTTCTGTTTTTATTCCACTGTGATCTTAGAAGATGCATGGTATGATTTCTATTTTTTTAAATTTTTCGAGACATGCTTTGTGTCCTAGAATATGGTCAATCTTAGAGAATGTCCAACGAGCTGATGAGAAGAATGTGTATTCAGTGGTTTTTGGGTAGAATGTCCTGTCAATGTCAGTCAAGCCCATTTGTTCTAGAGTTCTGTTGAAGTCCATTATTTCTTTGTTAATTTTCTGTTTGGAGGATCTGTCCTGTGCTGTCAGTGGGGTGTTGAAGTCTCCGACTATTATGGTGTTGCTGTCTATCAATTTGTTTAGATAAAGTAGAGTTTGCTTTATGAATCTGGGTGCACCTAAGTTGGGTGCACACATATTTAGAATTGTTATGTCTTGTTGTTGAACTGTACCCTTCTCCATTATATAGTGACCCTCTTTGTCTTTTATTACTTTTGTTGATTTAAAAACCAAGTTATCTGAGATCAAAACTGCCACACCAGCCTTCTTTTGGCTTCCATTTGCTTGAAATATTGATTTCCACCCCTTTACTTTGAGTCTAAATGCATCCTTGCAGGTTAGATGTGTTTCCTGGAGACAGCAGATGCTTGGCTTTTTTTTTTTTTTTTTTACCCATTCTGCCAGCCTATGTCCCTTGAGAGGGGAGTTCAAACCATTTACATTTATTGAGAAAACTGATAAGTGGGGTGAATTACTGTTCATTCTGTTGGGTTGCATTTTGTTGCTTTGTTTTCTCTCTTGAGCCATTGTGGAATCTAGCCTTTGATCTTTAACTTTTGCGTGGTTTCACATTCGAGAGTGTTTATTGTGCTGATCCTTGTGTAATTCTGTTTCGAGTACTTCTTGGAGAGCTGGTCTTGGTGAATTCCCTCAGTCTTTCCTTATGTGAGAATGTCTTTATTTCTCCTTCATATATGAAACTTAGTTTAGCAGGGTACAAGATTCTAGGCTGGGCATTATTCTGTTTCAGAAGAGTGAGAATGGGGCCCCAGTCTCTTCTTGCTTGTAGGGTTTCAGTTGAGAAATCCGGTGTTATTCTGATGGGCTTTCCTTTGTATGTTACTTGTTTCTTTCACCCTACAGCTCGTAGAAGGGCCTCTTTAGTGGATATTTTGGTCAATCTGATGACTGTGTGATGTGGTGTCTTCCTATTTGCATTGAATCTCCCTGGGGTCCGTTGAGCTTCTTGTACCCATATATCTAGATTTTTAGCAAGGCCTGGGAAATTCTCCTCTATTAATTCTTCAAATAGCTTATCCAGCCTTTGAGTGTTTTCTTCTTCACCTTCCAGAACCCCTATCACCCTCAGGTTCGGATTTTTCACATAATCCCACATTTCTTGTAGGCTTATTTCTTTTCTCTTAATTTTCTGCTCAATCTCCGTGACTGACGTATTCAATTGGAAGGAGTTGTCTTCAATCTCTGAAATTTTTTCTTCTGTTTGATCTACCCTGTTCTTGAGGCTTTCCTTGGTGTTTTGTAGTTCCCTGAATAAATCCTTCATTTCCAGGATATCAGTTTGATATTTCTTTAATATTTCAATTTCTTTAGTGAATTTTTCTTCCAATCCCGGATTTTTTTTGTGGTTTCTTTGTGTGGGTTATCCATTTTTTCTTGCATGTCATTGAGTTTTCTCACAATCCATGTTTGAAATTCTTCTTCTGTCATTTTAGTGTTCTGAGTTTGGTTAATATCCATTCCTGGGGAGCTGTTGTTCCTCTTTGGGGGTGTGCTTTCCGTTTGAGTCTTCATACTTCCAGAGTTCTTTCGCTGGTTCCTTCCCATCTGGATCAGTTGGTCCTTCTTGTGTTTAGGTTTTCGTTTGTATAATGACATGCCCTGTTTAGTCTCTGAGCCAGAAGGTGGTGTTTGTGGGTGAGATTCGACCACACCCTTTATGATGAATCAGTAGATGCAGTAAAAGCGTGTGAAGGATGACCTCCCTGTCAGGAGGTGACACTTGCAGGGAGCAGCGTGTTGTGTTTGGGTCCTGTCGCTAGCTCTTGTTCCTCTAGAGAGGGCCTCTTGTGCCTCGGGTGATGGGTGATGCCCTGGCATTTCCAGGTGTGTCCTTGTTCTCCACCTCAGTGAGGGCAGGACCGGGAGTGAGTCTGGGTGGGCCTGGGATGGGTAAGCCTGCCCTCAGGCTCCACAACTGCTGTTAGCAGGGGTCAAATGTCTGTTCTTGGCTTCTGTGAAAAGTTGCCAGGAGGGGCTGAAATGGCTCCACTCAGCTGAAAGTCTGGGCTTGGGGGGGTGGGGCTGTCCAAGACCCACACTCTGGAGCAGGTCTCGCTCCCCTCCACTCTCCCCCTCTCCGTGGCCTCTCCCTGGCCTCTGCCAGCAAGCAGAACCTCAGGCCGATGGATCTCTCCTGGCTGTGACCTGGACCGGGAGGTTCCCTACCCAGGATCCCAGCCTGAGCTGTGTGCACAGCCCTCTTTTGGGAGGAGGTTTGCCTCCCTGGCACGCTGATCTGCCCCTGAAGGCACACACTCCTCAGTAGGGTCTTTCACAGATCTCTCCTCTGTGCTCCAGGGCAGTGCGATCATGACCTGGGTGTACGAGTGTCTGGTCTGCAGGCCCGTCCCCTGGGCCCTGGAGATCAATCCCTGACCCTGCCAGGGGGAGGGGTGCTGGTCTTGAATCACCTACAGGGTGCCCAAGCTGGATCAATTTCACTCCACCTTGGGATTTGCCCCGCTTCCTGCAGTTCCCAGGCAAGTAGCACTTGGGAGGGCTGACGGGTAGGGAACTCGCAGTCTGAGTACCCCTCAGTCTGCTGTAGGGCCCCAAAAGGAAAGGCCCCATTCCCTGCAGATGCCTCCGTATGACAGTTAAATTGTCTGTCTGGGCACCCTCAGGTAGGGAGGGGTAAGGAGAGAATGGAGCAATATGGCGTCTGCCGATAAGCTAGCATCTGCGCCTGAGGAGGTGCCCCGAGGGGGCTGGGAACCCAGTACTGTGTCCGCAAGAGTCCACTGCTCACTGGTGGCAGCCGTCTCTGTGCTGGTGTTGGCAGGTCTCTCCAACTGCTCAGGAGTCCACCAGCAGTCTGAGATGCAAGGGAGGGGAAAGTTAACCGCTCTGCCTACCTTTGTCATTGGTCTCCAAGCCTCTCGGGACCTTTCTCCTTCCAGTTCTCCTCCACAACGTCTTCCCGTGGAGTCTCCTGTAGTTTCAGGCACCCTTCCTTCTGACCCTCACCCGATCTATATTTCTCTGCTAGTTTATTTTTTTCTCTTCTAAAATTTGTCTTTTTTGCAGAGACACTCTGACTGGCGGCTTTTCTAGTCCGCCGTCTTGGCTCCTGGAAGGCTATGACAGATTTTGAAGAGATGAGGAAGGTGGTATCTTTCAGAGTGCAAAGTAATTTTCTAATATAAAGAATTTATCTGGGTATATTTACATAGAATTTTGTCACTGACCTGTGTTCCTGAGCTATGAATGTGTGGGCTGAGGAATAGTTTCTCTCGATAAATAAACAATTAATAAATACTGTGAAAAAATTGGATAGAATTATGATGGATGGAGATTAAGAATACAGCATACCACATGAATGGGACCATGTAAACAAAGGTGGGGTAGTAGGAAAGCATGGTGGAGGAAGAGGATTGGATAGAGAATTAGGGTCAGAGAACTTGGGAGTTTGAGACTGATCTTGGAGACAATGATTACTGCTCTGTCTGTTTCCAAGGGCTATTTTGATGATCAGGCAAGATAAGAAAGATGAGGGATATGGATTTTTTTTGAATATAGACTTTAAATCTAAGTGGGGGCCAGATGTTAGAGGTCCTTAAATGCTACAGTAGGAGCGTGGATTGCACTGAGTTATTTTGAACATTTAATGTATTTTTAATTGCAAAATACATGCCCATTGGTATAAAAGTCAAATAATAGAGAAATGTCTAAAATAAATATATGCCCACCCCCCACTTCCCCTGGGTAACCACAGCGAATAGTTTGAGGTACAGCCTTCCAGACCATTCTCTATGTATGTCCAAATATCCATGTGTATGTGTGCGAGCATATATGTATGTGAACAAAGGAAATGCATGTGAAAACATGGGAGTTTGTAGTGAGGTTGTATGTGAGTATGTGGAATATATGTGAATGGTGGGAGGTTGTGGTATTTGGGAGAAAAATATATACATATTAATGCATTTGTATCAGAGTGTGGCGTGTAAGACTATGGGGGATATATGTGAAAGTATGGGTATGATGTGTTTATGGGAGCTTGTGTGAGCTTTGAGGGTATCTGTATGTGAGTGAGAGTATATGCCAGAGTATGAGGTGGGTGTGTGTGGTATGGGGAGAGAAGGGCATGCATTGGTTCATGGATGTGGGTACAGAGAATAAATTACTGGGGGGCTACTTGGGCAACACTAGTTATGATCCTTAGTTCATAGCATTCAGTGAAGGCTTTCCTGGGATGAGGATTAGGATTAGGAAACATGTTATTTCTCCCTTTTAGGCCCTGTGCTGAGGGGTACCTTCATTTCGCTCCATACACATTCCCTTCTGGCAGAAAAAGATAACCTCTGAGGAGTCATAACTCTTGACACTGCCCCAAATCCTTTCTCTCATCGGATTCTCACAAGAGCTTGCTCTCTTCACTGTATAAATAGAGAAGGCAAGACCTTCTTAGAGCATGAACCTTGGAGGCAAACAGACCAGGAATGAATTCCTCACTCTGCTATTTCCTAGTTGTGTTAGTTTGCTAGGGTTGCCATAACAAAATACCACAGACCCAGTGGCTTAAAACAGCAGAAATTTATTTTCTCATAGTCTGGAGGCTGGTAGTCCAAGGTCAAGGTGTCAGCAAGGTTGGTTTCTTCTGAGGCCTGTCTCCTTGGCTTGCATATGGCTGCCTTATCACTGTGTTCTCAACATGGTCTTCCCTCTGTGCGAGTGCATCCCTGGTCTGTCCGTCTGTCTCTCTTTTCCAGTCTCCTCTTCTTAAAAGGATACCAGGTAGATTGAATTAGGGCCAACCCTAACAGCCTCGTTTTAACTTAATCACTTCCTTAAAGGCTCTGTCTCCAAATACAGTCACATTCTGAGGTGCTAGAGGCTAGAACTTGAATTTTGGAAGGACACAATCAACCCATAGCACTAGCTGTGTGTGACCTTGGCTAAGTCACTTCACTTTTCTGCACAGCAGTTTCTCCCCGGGGTAAATGGAGATAATCAGAGGTGATATTTAAAATAATTATCATCTGCCCAGGATTCGGACCAGTTACAAACTTTGGTGGCCCTAGTTGCTAGAGCAGAGTCCTGGAGGACCCTGCTATGTCAAGCCTTAACCCTTTGGTTTATGTATTCTGTGGAGAGGTCCAAGGGAGGGGAGTTTTCACAAAGGTATCAAGGTGGTAGTGGTGGGAATGAAGAATTTTTTTCAACATTTTAATAACCTGCGAAGCTCTACCTGGGCATACCACCCGAATATCAGTCCTAGTGGAGATAATGCCTAGTTCATTAGTGTAATTCTATACACACATGCTAACCTCTTCCCCAAAAACTCTCCTTGGTTTTTCTAAGGAAATCTCACCAGACCCAATTGTAGGGTCTCAAAAACTCTGCTGCCCTAAGGCTGAAGAGCTCTTCTCTCCTCCCTCATACACCATGGAGTTCACCAGGATAGGGTACCTGGTGGCTGTTTGGGGCATGCTCTCTGGGAACCCCAAGGAAGACATCCATCTCTGTGCCCTGGAGGGACAGTTTTATGTCCATACCAACATGGTGCAGCAGAAAGCTAAGATTCCAGGCCGGACGCAGTGGCTCACGCCTGTAATCCTAGCACTCTGGGAGGCCGAGGCAGAGGATTGCTTGAGCTCAGGAGTTCGAGACAAGCCTGAGCGACACCCCATCTCTATTTTATTTTTTTTAAAAAAGTAATATGAAAAGAAAGCTAAGATTCCAGTCTGGGTTTAACTGTCTCCTCACCAGTTCCATCTCCATTGTGGACTTCACTCTTCCCTCTTTCCTACGAAGGGTTAGATTGTCCAGTGTTCTGTGAAAGCCTTTGCTGGGAAGCAGAAATGACCTTGAGTAGTGGTCAAGTTAGAGGAGTCACCCCCTCTCCCTCATAGGAGACTCTTTCTTGCCCCTGGGATCTGTTTTATCCCTCTTCCCTTTCTTTCCCAGAGGCCAGAAATGAGCCATCTTTGGCAAGGAAGCCAGAGAAGGATGCCTCCTGTCACTTAACTGAGGGCCACAGCCCCATAGCTCATTATCTTCTGACTCTTGCCCCACTCCACATCTGATTGGGCAGTGTAGTGGAGGGGGTGGGGGCAAAGCCTTTTCTTGGGGTTGAGGGCTCATTAATGGGAACTCAGGCCAAGAGGGATAATGTGAGATTTCAGGGCAGGCTGTTGACCCGAAGCCCCAGAGGGTTTAGCAGGACCTGGGTGAAAGGTGAAATCAGTTTCACTACCTGAGCATGCCTTGGGCTGTCTAGCATGGCTCTTTTGGAAAGCTGAGGCCAAACTGAAAGAGAGAGGAAAAAGCTGCATCACAGCGGCAGCCCAGTCAGAGGTGACTTTGGAGGTGGAGCAGGAGATCCCAGAACATTCTAGGAAGTTGCTTAAAAACACATCCCAGATGGCGAAGGTAGTGGTTATGAGCAATGCTTGCTGGGATGAGGGTTTAGGGAGGCTGGATAATCCAGTCTCATCTCTTTGGTAGAACTATGTAATCTCAGTGAGACTACCTTGCAAACTAGTGGGGCATTTTCTGTGTCCCCCCTTGAGTTGCTAAGACAGTCTGATATTATGGAAAGAGTACTGGACTTGGAGCACTGGTCTGGGCTCTAGCTCCAGCTCTGTCACTGACTTGCTGTCTGACTTGGGCAAGTTTCTTCTCTTCTCAGACCTCTGTAACATGAGAGGGGAGACTCCTTGGTCTCTGAGGGGCCCTTGCTGCTCTTTCATCCTGAGTTTCTCCATCAGTGGAGGTGGGGTAGGGTAGGATAGGGTAGTAGACCAGCATCTGCCTTCCAGCCTCTACCCTGAAACTTTGCCTCTTAGGGTTGGGGCCAGTAAGTGTGAGAGAATTCATTCCTCCCTTCACCTCTGTCTCCCAAGGGATGGCTCTCTGACCCTCATTCTCCCCAGTCCTCAGCTACTCCTGCTTCCTCACATGCAACTAATGTTCCTGCCTGTCCCAGGCTTTTAGAGAACACTTCATCCAATGCCACCTGAGGAGCTTCATGACAACTTTGTTTGATAATCTTCTGGACGGCTTGATCTTCTGCACCCACATGGCTGTTAAGATGCTAGGCATCATCTTCCAGGTGTTTGGGGACCACCTGGATGAGATGAGATATCCCCTACGGAGACTATCTGACTATAAAGAGGGCAGGGTTCATGTAGAGAAAGGGTCCAGCAGCACCTCTGTGTATTTGTACCACCCTGGGCGAGACTCCAGAGAAACAAGACATCCTTGTTCCTGAGAGTGCATCCATGAAGAATGCTCGTACAGTGCTCTGCCTCCAGGCCCTGCTAAATTGAACTAGTTGGCACTGGCAGCAAAATCTTGTTTGTTTTGACCAAGGTACTTTCTTTTTTTTATTTTTTTTTTTATTTTTTATTTTTTTATTGTTTGTTGTTTATAGGGGTACAGGTGTTTAGGTTACGTATGATGCCCTTGCCCCCCCTTCCCCCCAAGTCCCAGTCCCAAGCATGTCCATCTCTCGGAGGGTGCGCATTGCACCCTTTGTGTATGCATATATCCGTCCCCTCCTCCCCCTCGCCCCTCCCCCTTCCCCCTCTCTCCC
>RJWJ010040846.1:0-13787 GCA_004363605.1 Indri indri
TCTATCAATCACCCATCATCCATCCGTACACCCATCACCTATGGCCTCTTTCTCGCATACGCACTAACCACATGGGAGATACATGTGGCACCCACACCCCAAATGCAGCCCTAGAGAGTTGAACCCCATTAGCGTGAGCTACCTGCCTCGTGTGCTCAACGCCGGCTTCTAGACTGTTGGCTGCAGCCCTTAGGCAGACATTCATCCATAACAGAACTTGGTAATGTTTCAAAACTCGAACATCAGGGAAACTAAAAATGCAAGTCGATAAAATTGAAATCATACAATAGATCGAATGTCATATACTACTTATGTATATTACACTTAGGTGTAATAAGTTATAAACCATACACCATAGAACTCTGGTGTGAGCACCATGCTCTCTTACTACAAAAGCGCTTTGTCCTGAATCCAGTGATGTCTTTAGCCATGTTTTTTCAAAAAGGTTATTTTCTCGTATCAGAGTTCTTATCACTAATATCAAAAAGCACAGCTGTGTCTGAGAATATTCAGATTTCAGACTGGAGTGCACCGACTTTATCTCCTGCACGGGCAGCCGGTTTGTGCCGGTTTCTGCCCTTCCCGTCCCTCCTGGCGCTGCCCTGGGAGCAGCCTTGGGTTTTCCTTTCTCTGGTCCTCGCTGGGGAGTGTTCTTTGCACGACTCTGCAGCAGTGGCTCTGTGGGTTAGGACTTGAACATGCGAGGCTTAGGGGGCTGCCATCCAGCCCATCTCAGACAGAAACCCACAATTCTGCCCACCTTTGGAGACATCCCGACAACTAAAGCGTGCGATTAGGGTTAGGGTATCAGGACCCTTTTCTCAGAACATCGTCTCTACTCCAATAAGGACCAGAAAATTCAAACATCCCATTTTCATCACTGGAATCCCACTGCTAGATAAACCGTAATTTCTCCAGGGCTAAGAACTACTCACGGAATGAATGAACCTCAGATTTGGTTAGACAGTGTTGCGGTTGACTTTGCCACGTGGTGCCCTCCCAGGGGACGGTGTCAGCTTTTGTGGATTTTACCTTATTCTTCCTTTGGTTTATCCTCTCCCAGCCCCTCTGAGGATGCCTGTTTCTGGGTAAAAGCAGCAGGAATTATAGTTATTGTAAGGGCTGCCAGTGTAAACAGTAGGAGGTTACTTTTCACCTCCCACTGGCGATGCTTCCAACTCGAGTAGGATCAGTCTTGTGCCTTTCTTTCTGAGAGGCAAAGAGGAACGTGAGAGGTCACTGATGATCAGCACCTTTGTCCTGTGGATAGGAGTGACACCCGGGCACGCGAGTGGCTCCTCCACAAACGACACAGTGAGGGAGGAGCCTGGCTCAGACCCAGGTCCTCTGAGCATCAGTTGGATGGTTTTGGCTGAAGAAGGGACCATCACCCCAGAGTGGGACTGAGCAGGAGGAGGGACTTCAGCGTGAGGTGCTGATGTTCTCTGGGCAATGCAGAGTTAATGACCACTCTTGAGAGATTCCTCTGGAAGCTTTTCCAGGTTGCACTTAAGACAGGTATCTCAGAAACGACAGGTCACCAGTGGCTGCAGAAACCATGTCATGGGGCCTTGGAGGGGAGTCTGGTACCTCTGCTTCCAGGAAGATGCTGAGTCGCACACAACCCAGCTCAGAATGCCGCAGGGTGTGTGCACATATGTGTGTGCGTGTGTGTGTGTGTGTGCCATGTATGTAGGTAAATATTCACATACTCATATACACATTCCATCGTGCTTTCCCTTGCTTACATAGCATCAGCAATACAGTTTACTGATCTGAGGGTTAAAGGAAATCTTAGAGGGTTTCAAACTAAACTCAGATATGCAAAAATCTTCATTTTCCATATAACTATTAATATATATATACATCGAATTTTAAAATAATTATTAATTATAGTACAAGGTAAAAAATATATAAGGAATACAATGAATTAAGATCAGAGGTGAGGAAATTTTAAATTCTGTTTCTCAAAAACAAAACAGAAAAGAGAAAGTTGATATGCTATACAGATATATATATAACACACAAACACACACACACACACACACACACACAACCCCATGCACAGAAAGATAATCTAGGTGAGGATGTTGTATTATCCAAATTAGTTAATACTTTGCAATGAAGATTAAATACATGAAAAACATATTATTCATTCAGTAAAACCCTGTAACTAAGTTTGAATATTACAAAGTGTATTCATCAGATTTACATACACCTTTCTGTTATCATGCCTGTGGATTTACAATGAAAACATTCTGCACTGCCTTGTGTAGGTCTTTGTGTGTTTGCTGACTGGATATTTTCCATCCACTTTCATGCATAAACAATAAGTTTACTGTTCCAATTTCCTAGATTAAACTAGCTCAGATTTTACGCTGGCAAGACAAAGTCAAAATCAAACTGAAGCCACAGGTAAACATATATGTCCTATTTTAAATTCAGTGAGTAAATGAATGAAAGTAGATTACAGAAACAAATCTGGATGAAGAACAGTCAAATAGGACATTTCAACTCACTGTATTGTGACTGATGTCAGCTTAAAAAAAAAGGTGAAATAATTGAGACCCTCCTAAGAAGACACACTGTGCTCCCACAGTATAACAAAGGATTATTTACCATTAAGTAGAATGTATACAACTCCATTACCCACAAATTGCCTAAAACAGCTCTTCCCATCTGTTCAAAATCTTATTTATAAAGTCGTTTTACATAAACATTCACAGGTAGGATTTCTGGGGTTTAAAAATTTCTTACTAAGCAAATCACCGATTCCTGGTGGCATTTTATTAATATTTACAGTGGGCCAGCCAATGCCAATCCCCCATCCCAGAAATGGTCTGCGAGGCCCCCCCAGGGCTCTGGACTTGGGGAAGGATGTGTTGCTTTAGGTCCCGCCCCCACCGGTTATGTGGGACCCAGCAGGCTCTAGACCCAGAGCTGGGACCAGGCCAAGGCGAGGGTGGGGGGCGGATGACAGCTCAAATCGCACGCCCTGAGCGCCAGTGCTTGGCCAGCAGGAACAGGTCATTTCAGAAATATTATGCGCTGGACTGAGGTTACACACGCAGTCTGAGTA
The DNA here is from genome assembly GCA_004363605.1 of Indri indri. Lineage (NCBI taxonomy): Eukaryota > Metazoa > Chordata > Mammalia > Primates > Indriidae > Indri > Indri indri. The sequence goes on from RJWJ010040846.1 coordinate 3,080, forward strand.
TCGGCTTAAATGGGCTTCTGCAAACTTCGCTGCTGTTGTAATCACGGTGCATAACATTCTTTATGTCCCAACTGGCTTGGAACAGAAGTGGTTTCTGATCTGTGTGCCTAAAACCACACGTGTGCACGTGTGTGTGACTCCGTGTCTGAACCCTGCAGGACACGCGTGCACACGGCAAACCAGGTTATCTTTCTGTATGCGAACCGCAGGGCAAATATAGGAAGTGTGCTGATAGTAAACTTGTGTTCTTAAAGTCCATTTTTGATACTTGTTCTTTCTGAATTACTTTGTAGCAATGCCTTCTCTTAAGTTACTTGCTCTTCTCTGAATTACTTTGTATCAACATCAGCATTTGTTTGGTCTTCTCTTAAAACACAGAGTAAGATGTCACCTCTTGCGATATTTTTGTTCATTCTCTTTATTGCCTTATTTTTTTTTAAGTGACTTCAATTCCTTACACGGTTTTGATGATAGCGGGTTAATTACCACACGGGGTGTGGCTGTGCTTTCCGCTGAGGAAGATAAAAATACTTGGCTGGAAATTTAGGTTTGTTGATGAATCTCGTCCTACGTTTGTTCAAATGAGTCCTGGCTTCACTTTTAGTCATGTTAGCGGTATTCCTTCCTCATAATTTCAAAATTGTGTTATATTTTTTAAAGCTATTTTCATGAAAGCAATGGGAAGACCCAGGGCATGATGTTCAACCGAGATTTTTTTGAGGAAAGAGAACAGATGCCTTCACATTCTAACAACCTTCCAAAGAGACGCCTCCAGGCTGAGCCAGGGCTGCAAGGTGTCGCTCATCACACCTCCTCAGCACTGCGTGAGTTGCTGTCCCCAAATGTGCCTGGGGGCTGGCCAGGCCCCCGAATGTCCATAGCAGGGTGTTTGTGCCTGGTTTCCCAGGCTGTCCCGGAACACACCTGCAGTGCAGAGAAAATAGAAACCACGTCCCATTTCACTCCCGAGGATCCCGAGTTAGCAAACCACGTGGTCACATACCCCATAATTTACAAAATGATACTAATTATCCCACTAAATACTCAAACTAAAGACCTCCCCAAGATCTCTCTTTCAGAAATTTTTTATCAAAATGCTGCGCTGTAAATGCCCCCCCTATCAATGGTGCTGAGGGGGGAAATAGCTTGTCCTGTGGACATTACATTTTCAATTTAAAAGGCGTTTTCCCCAAAGTCTGCATATTTGAAATGTTGCACCAAATGGGAATAATACGTGGTTTAAAATGTTGGGATTCCCAAATGGGAAGCCAGAGAATATGGGCAAGTCCATTAGACTCTGGTACCCTGGGATGTCACAGAAGATACATTTTTTGGCAAATTATACAGTTAAGAAAAATAAGAAAATAAATCCCCCAACTACAATCAAAGGGAATTTTCAAAGTTTTTTTATTGTTTGTTTTTTACCAACAATCTAGCCCAAGTAGTACCTTTCTCTCCTTGAATTTCCTACACACGTATTGTCCTATCAATTCTGGTCAAATATTTTTTCGAAGCAATGAAACATCCTTTAACTGAAATCACACATGGAGGCACCTTATGCAAAACAAAGAGCTAAGCCTTGCAAACTCCTAGAACTCCAGGAGGTGCATTCTGTAAACCAGGGCTTAACCCGCTGCACTGCACGACCCTGGGCCACACTTGTCTGTGTTGCAGGGATCTATTTATAGTACGTTCATGATCCAAGGCCTCTCACTTAGGCTTTCCACATCTTCACGGCAGCAGGTAAATGTAACATATCGATACTTAGCTTGAAAGTGGCTCTTGTCTCTTCATGTTCCTGCATGGGTTCTGGAGTGTGGAGCTTTGTCTGTAGTAGGTGCTCAGTTAATGCACGTCCACTGGATTCTGGCCCTTGTATAGGTTTAACAGCCTCTGCACCCGAGACGCTGGGGTTGACCTACATACCATCTCTTCCCATCTCTTTTTGGCCAAATGAAAGTATATCCTGGCCTTAAAAATGCACTTTAAACCCCGCTGGAAACCAGCTGAGAAAACCTCCTGCATAGCCCTGCTGTGAACAGGCACAGCCAACGCGGCAGTCCGGCTCTGCCTGGCATTCCCTGGGCATTCGTGTCCTGTTCCTTCCCCTCCACCAAGCCCCTCACCCTGCTCAGCCCGTCCTACTACCCTGGAGTGCCACGGCCTGGCAGGTTTCCTCCCTGATTCTCCACACGGCCAGGATGGTCCTGCAAGCTACCACCTTTTCTTAATGTGTCTTAGGCATATATAATTTGTAAATTTCTTTATTTTTTAATGGATGTATTTTGAGCAACCAAAACGGCGTGCAGTTGAGAACCCTGGAATACCAAAAGTAAACACCAGTCTAAGAGCACAGCTCAGGGCTGTATCAGATTCCAGGCAGCTACGAGAATTCTACTACAAGCTGGAATAACCCAGAAATATCAGAAATGTTCCTCGCAAAGGAGGAAGCCGCGCATGTAAATCCGCAGCAGCAGGGACAGAAAGGAGAAACGTGTATCAATCGCTTCTTCTCATGAGAAAGAGAAACAAGTCTCAAGTTTTGAGAGCCTTGGTCAAGTTCGTTCCCGGCCCGTCCTGCTGGAAGTGTGTCAGCTCCTGCTGCGGAACGGAAGGACCCAGCCCTCAGCTGTGGGGCGAGGCTGCCCGGTGCCCAGGCAGTGCTGGGGCCATGGTGATCCTGCTTCTGGGGGCCTGGCACGTCTGGATGTGGAACACACCTTGGGAGTTTTCAAGAACTGACCGACAGGCAGGGATGGAGCTGCGCGGAAGGCAAGCGTCTGCTCCCAAAGTCGGAGCCCTTGGTTAGTCGAAGCCGGCCCTGAGTGTGGCCGGGCAGTCCTTGGAAGCATTTCTGCTGCGTGTTGCAGCCACCCTTCTCCATGCAGGTCTGAGCGAGCTAGAAATAGTATTAATATGAGTGAAGCTGGAGTCCCGGTGTGGCTTCCACAGCCAATGAAGACAAAGTTGAAGGTCGGTTGGCACATGGCGTGAAATCGAGTGGCCGCAGGACCTCGCGTGGCTGAGCCCAGGTACCCAGCCACCCCCCCAGCTCTGCCTGGTGGCTCCGTCTCTCTGCTGCCCTGGGTGTGAGATGAGGGGCAGGGAAGGCGCCCCCGGCGCCCAGTGAGGTGGGCGTCCCCTGAATGGCGTCCTGTGTGAGCCGCATCCTCACTTATGGGGTCAACCTCCAGCCCAGGGGACTCACGCATTCCTGTTGCTGAGCCATCATTTCCTCCAAGCTGTCTTTCTGGGAGAAGGGGTGGTAGCCACCAAAGACGCAGGAGGCCACATCCGACGCTGGGCCCCAGGGCGTCCGGACCCTGGGATTTGTGACAGATTCAGCCAGGATGAGGGGAGAAATGAAGACATATTAGAAATTGAATTAAATTCTCTTCTGCTGCGAGTATAAAGGAAAACAAGCACCGCTGGCATGTGGCAAACCAATAACTAGCATAAATCATTAATGAGGACGTGGACCTCCCGAAAAAATCCGCATTCCGGCAGCACCTTCCACCAGGCTGTGGAGCTTTAGGACACGCTGTCCTCCACCGTGCGTGCCGGGCGAGGTTGCTCGCCCTGGGAGGGGACCGTTCTCCATGTAAAATGACCAGGGAAGGAAATAGCAGCAACGTCTCAAATTAGCATAATTAGTAATTATCTCTTAATAGCCCCACTTGGCTTTGGAGACTTGGCACTTGAAATTCTGCTTAAAGTTCAGTGAGGAAAAACAAATTTCATGCTGAAATGTCTCAACAACACAGCTGAGCTGCTGAGGTGAAGGAAGGCGGGAACATATGGACGCTTCGGTCCCTCCCGGTAAGAGCTGGGTACGTGGCCACACACATCGTGACGGAAAACACAAAAAAGAGCCATCAGACCCTCCCTGGTCTCGCTCTTGCTCCCTTTGAAGACAACGTCAGAACTGTTCCTCCCTTGGAAGCCTGAGTCACCACCCACGCTGAGGGTCACTCTTTCTAATAAAACATAATTGAGTTTCGCTTAGATTAAAAGTCCATCCAAAATAAAGATAATATGAAAAAGAAAAAAAGAGAAAGAAAAGAAAAACCACCATCCGTGCAGTGAACAAACCTTGCACCAACCTTGCCGTTTGCTTGTAGGAATTCAAATGCAAATAAGATTCTCAAAGAAACTAGAGTCGGTGGCAAGAAAACAGATGAGTTCTTTCTAATTGTCATGAAGCTGCGCGTGGCAGGACAGAGAGGGGACACATTTGCGATGTCACAAGCCCCCACAGCACTCTCTTCCCTCTAGGCAAGGAGGACTCTGCACCTATCAAGGCAAACGTTTGTTATTAATTAGCCCTGTTTGCAGTGTGCCCTGGCGTGATCTGTAGGAAGCCCACGCCACCCGCTCAGGACGCGGCGCAGAGGGTTTATGAAGGAACAAAAGCAGGTCTCCGCCTGGTGACTCCCGGACAGAACTTAGTGCAGGAGCAAGAAGTCACCATGGAGCAGCAGCTCTTGGTTTAGACCCATGATGCAGGGAGAGGCTGAGAAGGTTCCGGGGACGCTCACTCCTCCGTATTTAACAAGCCCTCCTCCATCCACCAACACGTCCCCCTCGTGTACGATCCACACCATGCCCCAGCCCGGGACTGGCCGCGGGAGGTGCTGGTGTCCACGGCTGCGCCTGGCAGGCCCGCGTGGCTGTGCAGCGGCTCCAGAAAGGAGGAGGAGGGAGGACCCACCGCCTGACGACCGCGTGGCGCGTCCCGGTGCCTCCATGGGCACGTCCTCGCCGGATCCTCACAGGCACGGCGGAGGCAGGTGCTGTCGTTTCCATCTTACAGGAAAGGAAAAGCAGGTCCTGAAATGACCTTGACCACGGCAAAAACAGGACTGGAACCTAAACGCTTCCCGTGACTCCAGGCTGCCTCTCGGAGCGCATCCTTCTGGAAAGTTCTTCTGCTTATGAATCCCTACAAGTCCCCCGTTGCCGTCATGAGCACATGACTCATGTTCCTCGTTGGGCCAGCTGTGCCTGGCTGAAGGATCTGGCAAGGGGCAGTGGAAAACGGAAAGTGAGCACACATTTCGCCAGAGCTGATGTCATCACCCCTGACGACCTACCTGAGCACATCATTTCAGCATCCTGGAGGGTCAGAGTGTCGGGCGTCTGCCATGGTTAAATTGCAAGCAGGTGTCTGGCTTTGGGGGCCGCGGTCCCTTCCCTCATTTGTTCAGCGCATCTCCAGCACAAAACTCCCCTGAGTTTCCGTGATCTTCTCTTCGAACCACCCTAGTGACCCCCAGTGAAATCACAATCTCTGCCAGTGAGAAACTGAGATGTGGAGGGCAGAGGCCCCTCGCTGTGCAGGGTCCCAGACAGTACCGCTGCCGCGGTCCTGAGACCACAGACGCATCCTTCCCACCTGGGTGTGAGCACAAGAGCCCTTTGTCCTGCAAGGACCTGTGTGCTGGGCTGGGACACATCGTGGGATGTTAATGACATTCAACACGGTACTTTTCACGATGAGACAGAATCTGGTCCATCACTATGCTTAGAGCCCCCGAACGTGCCCTCCCAGTCGGGAGACACCTCCTCTGCTGCATAGACCCGTCTGGTTTGCACGAAAGGAACAAAATAAATCAAGGAAAACGCTGAATACCACGCCGCCTGCAGAAACAGGAGCTTTAATCCCAAGCGTTGACGTCACAGTCTTCTGAGCCTAAAGCCTATTCGGTTTCTCACCAAAGGAGAAGACCAGGTTTTCTTTTGAAAACTCTAAGGACGCCAAACCAAGCCCACACGGCTGTCTCATCTGGTGACGTGCTCTGAATGTCCTGGCCCTGCCCCTTCTCAGGGGAGACTCTCCACTTAACTGGCCATGGGGACAATTTTCAAGCACTATCCTAATGAAATAGTAAATTTAATTTCCCAAATCAGGACGTTGGGAAGCCTAGAGGAAACAGAGTGTTATGAAACTGGATCCAAACGCTGATACAGGAAAAAAAAAAAAAAAAGAGTAGTCATGAGCAGTCAGCACTAAGCAAACCGCACACTGGAGATTAAAGTCAGGCACTGCTGGGTAACGCAAGTGTTACCAGGAGGAAGAAAATTCTAGAAAACGGGATTAATGAGAGCTTGAAGAAGCACAGAGCACATCTATTTCTTCCTCCCCTCGGAGCCTTCCCTCTGCTTCCTCAGACGAGGCAGATACAAAGCCAGAGCAATGAAAGGAGCCTGCGTGGGGAGGTCGAGAGCAGATTGGGGTCAGGAGCGTTGAAACTGTGCAGGAATGTGGGACACCTCGGGGAGGAAGCTCCGGAAAAGGAGCCCCGTGAACGCGCGCGTGCCTTTGGAAACAATGTTTGCGATGATGGAAACAATGTTGCTATCTGTTTGATGACATTTTTTTTAAAATCCTGTACTTTTTTCTATTGAGTATATTTCGTTCTTCATCTTGTATTAGCCATGTGGAGAGAAGAGCACAAAAGCGACGTCAGGAGGTGCCGGGAAAATCCTCCGCCCCGCCAGGAACTCAGCCATCTGCCGTTTCCACCGCTCTATCGCTGCAGAGGACGCGACTTTTTTGTTCTATAAATGTCTTCTATTAAAATGTCGGTACCCTGGTGAGTGTTGTCTTTCTGATTAGTAAGTCAACGTGCATTTACTTCATGAAGTGAGATTTTTCGCCTCATGCTCAGGAAAAAGATAACGATATTGGAGAAAGCAGACTTCGAATTCTTCAAATTACTGCAGAAAGCTGTGCAGTCCTAGAGCTTATAGGCCAGAGCACAGGCCCTCCTTTCATTGAAAAGTAGGACAATTTTTCTTTGAAATAAAAATACTTGGAAGGGACAGGTGCAGTAGCTCACACCTGTATTCTCAGCGCTTTCGGAGGCCAAGGTGGGAGGATCACTTGAGGCCAGGAGTTGAAGACCAGCCTGGGCAACATAGCGAGACCCCATCTCTATAAAAAATGAAAAGAAACAAAAACTGGGCATGGTGGTGTGAGCCTACAGTCCCACCCCCTTGGGAGGCAAAGGTGGGAAGATTGCTTAAGCCCAGGAGTTGGAGGTTGCAATGAGCTGTGATTGGGCCACTGCACTCCAACCTGGGCAACAGAATAAGACCCTGTCTCTGAAAGAAAAAAAATATACACACACACACACACACACACACACATACACACACATATACATATATATATATTGATATTCGGAGGAATGAAAACTGCGCCCCCCACCCCCGGGGCCATAACCCCACCCTCTCTGCACCTGAGCCCGCCTGGGCTCCTTCCTGCTGCTCATGGAAGGCAGCTGGAAAACACAGGTGTGCTCGACCTATGTCTCTAGTCGTCGAGAGTGTACCTTGCTTTTAGTTCCTTGTCTGTCAAAATACCTGCCATGAGATTATCAGTGTTGTGTTGACTGACATTCTGTACATGGGCCAAGCATGAGTCAGAGCCGGGTTCTCCAGTCTGGGCCACGGCCCCTGCCCAGCATCACCGGAGCACCTGTTGCCGTGCTCTCCACGCAGATAAATTCTTAGTGACAACAAAGTGCTATTAACTGCTGTGGGCAGCGTGTGTACAATTCACAAGGCCCAATTTGTATTCAATTAAAGACAAAATAAAAGTTAAAAATCAGCTTCCAGGACATAAAATAAGTGTATACACTATTTACACGCCATTGACCCACACAAAGGATTAATTATGTATTCTATCCGACAGTTTGCAAGAGAATGAATTAGCTAAGTAGCTCATTACTCTAATTAATGTATGAAACAGTTTGCTATTTGTACGTATGGATTGCAAAAGCTTTGAATTTCACAGCAAGATGTGAAGTTTAATCAATATTTCTTTCTAGATAATATATGTAGTATAAGTATACAGGATGAGCTAGAGAAATACTCTCTGGAATTAAATCTGAACAAAAAGATAACTGTTCCAATAATAATAATCAGATAAATATAGGAAATTGGCATGCCATCTACCCCAACAAGATATACGACATTAGATTAAAATATTAAAGGCTCCAAAGAAGTCCTTTAGCAAAGAAAGGCTAGGGTCTCTCTGAGGCTTTTTGGCTAACGCATCATTTCTCTGGGCAATGCCCGTCATCCTGAGATGCTGGTGTTCCGTGGTGCACACTTTGGGAAACCCTGTAGAGTGGCCGGCAGCCAGCTGCTATGCAAACTACAGGAAAATATCAACTCTTTACAACTAGTTTTGGAAGCAAAGAGACACTATGCAATGCCCTGATTCATTCTTTAAAGGGCATTTCAAGAAAGGCACCATTTTTCTTATATTTCCTCAATATAACTACCATGGAAATTTGGAGCAATTCTTCCCTTAATTTAACCCTGTGTCTATTTCGCTTCTGCAGGGGTGGTCGTGGGTTGGCGTCGCAAGCGAGGTGGTATTAGTGCCTTAAACGTGGCACATTCATAGCTGTGGTTGCAGGGGTCAAATGCATCAGCAAATGAATGAATTTCAGTATCCTTTGTAAGAATTTTTTCACCTGTGAATTTGCCATTGGTGTTTCATGTGAAAACACTGTCATAGGTCACTTTACAGTGAAGCGATTCCAACTGGAATCCAACAGGAGGGATATCTGGATTTATTTGCTGGGTTAGGTGGTTGTTTTGAGTTATATTTTTATTTCTTGGTGTGATCGGAGTGCTAACAACGGTGAGAGAAGGGAAGGGGACCCAGGGTGGTGGTCCGGGCGCTGTCTCGCAGTCCACGGGTCTCTTGCGCACAGGAACGGGGCGCGTCTGTCCCCGACGCTGGACGTGCGACCTTCACAAGCCGAGTGCTCTCCACGGACGCAGGCTGCTCATCTGGGAAATGAGGGGCCGGGCGGGGATCTTTCCAGAGGCCCCTCGCAGGTTAAAGTCCAGGTCTTGTGCTCCCAGCAGCCCCACAGCCTGCCACCACGGACAAAGCCGTTTTCTCCGCAATTAGAGATAAAAGGCTTAGTGGAGACCCGGGAGAGGCCAGAGGCTGGCAGGAGGCGTTTGGGTCCCGGAGGTGGGGAGGAGTGAGACAGGAAGGCAGAAAGAGAAACAGTGTTTATTAAAACTGGCTTCCCGAGAGCTAGAATGTCGCGGATGAGTAAATGCGCTCGTCTTATCAAACGGGCCGGGTGCGATGCTCGTGGTGGGCAAAATGGAATCCAGAGCAGAGTGCTGAAGCCCTGTTGTGACCGAACCTCGGCGAGTGTTTGGGCCACACTCACCCTAACAGTCCGTCGTGCTGTTACGCACTCTATTTATTGACTGTTTTATGAACAAACGCTGTGGCCCTCCGGCGGCCAAGCTGAGAAGGCGTTTACTTAGCCGTCATCAGGAAATCACTTAGTTATTCACGTCTAAAGTATCCGATACAGAGATCGTCCCAAAGTCTTCCTCACTTGCTCTCATTAGGTTGAATAAGGGGTACACCCTCCCCCCCAACCCCCACAGTCTGCCAGCATTTTCATGGAGACCGGATGCCTTGAGGACCAAACTGCCCCATGGGATCTGGAACCTCTGCCCGCCCGGTGGAGGGGCCCGTGTCCCGGGAGGCTGGCTCTGGAGGCCGCCCGAGGCCGGAAGGCTCCACCCACAGCCTCACAGCCTCACCTGTCTGTGTTGATGTCAAACAACTTCCCGCCTACAGCGTTTCTGGGGCTCGTTTCAACACATACGGGGGAGATGCTTGCACGAATTCAGCCTAACCCCAAACCACCGTCACAGGTGGGATAAAGGCTCATTAGAAAGACGTGGCAGGTGCACTTCTAATTCCAGATGCCGGGGCAGGGCTCGTGGTGGGATCCATTCGAGTTCTGGCCTTTCCCGCACGGCCACCTCCCGGGGGGAGGGAGTGTTCATTGCGGTCGGCGACTGAAGGATACAGACGCCTTCCACTGGGCGTTCCGTGTATTGCACCCTGACTCTGCGCCAGCCCCACGCCATGCCACGCCTCTGGGATGGTCGTCAGGGTGCAAACACGTTTTCCCTCGAAACGTAAAAATATCTAAATGGCAGGCGTGAATCCAACAGTCTCATACACCCACGCGTATATTTAGAGATGACCTCAGGTCTGAGCGAGTGCGCAAACCGAGCGTGGACACAGGAGCTCGCCTCTTCAGAGGGGACAGACGTGGACTCAGGGATGGTGGTGACCACGCCATGAGGGGACGCACACGAGGGGGACGGTCCCAGGAGCCGCGGTGAAGGAGAGGGAAGAACTGGCTTGGACGGCACAGGTTTTGGCCCACAGATCGGAGTCAATGCGCGGCCAGTACCCGGCACTTGCTTCACCCAGCACATAGTAGCGTGGCTAGCAGCTACCCCAGGGGACAGCCGGCAGAGCACGGACCGAGGCTCTGAGGGTCACAGGCCGTCAAACTGTTGCTGGGGCCGTCACTACAAAGTCACAGCACAGACCGGGTGGTCACACAGTACAGAGCTGTGTCCTCCCGGTCCTGGGAGGTGTGTAGATGCGTCTCCTCCCTGCGTCCTCACGCGGCCGCGGCTGTCCCTCTGTGCATGTCCGTGCCCTCCTCTCCTCTTCCCGCAAGGACCCCGGTCCTGCTGGATTAGGGCCACCCCAGCGACCTCATTTTACCTTAATTGCCTCTTGAAAGACACTATCTCTGAACACAGGCACATTCTGAGGTCCTGGGGGTCAGGGCTTCAGCGTATGGATTTGGGGGAACACAGCCCCGCCCGTAGCAGCAGCGTGACCGGAGCT
>RJWJ010040847.1:0-13782 GCA_004363605.1 Indri indri
CTGCATTAGCAAAAGACAGAACTTCTTAAGGGCTAATAGGACATGTGGATGAATTGAAATGGCTAGAGATACACTCCCACAGAAAAATATTAAATCGCTCTATCTTATTACCAAGTAATGGGAGAAACAATCATTCCTGTCTCCATCACACCCGTGTCTAGTATCTGAAGTTCAGCCTTTTCTCTGTGCCTTCACCTCACTGCGTTCTCTGCCTCACTCCATCCCAAACTCTGACTTTATCTGAGGCACCCACGTCATCCCTCTTCCTTTGTAAACAAATAAACAAAAACACTGTATTTTAGTACCAATTGATGTTCAAAACAATTTTCCTAACACCTACTCTCTGTTCCTCAAGCCATATCTGAGCCTCCCCATGCCTTACCCTCACCTTTACCAAATATCTGTCCCTTACTTTGTCTCTGAAACCCACACCATTCCTCATCTGATGTAAAAATCAGAGTTTTTTCCAAAACGTATTACCAAGTAAGGTGTAAAACGGATATTCCTAAACCTGGTGTTGCAGCCGTCTCTATAATCTTTTGCATTTCCTTTACCTTGTATACATTGAATTCATCTTTTGTGATGTCATTTATTTACTTTTTAACATAAAGTTTTAGTATTAGAATAAATCTGTATTTACAGAAAAGTTGCAAAGACAGCACACAGAGTTCCCATGTCCGTTGTACCCAGTTCCCCCTATTGTTAACATCGTACGTGAGTACGGTGCATTTGTCACAACTAATGAGCCAATGTTGATGCATCATTAATCACTATGTCCACACTTTATTCAATTTTCTTAGTTTTTACCCAATGTCCTTTTTCTTTTCCAGAATCTCACAAAAGATCCCACATTATTGCATTTAATTGTTATGTCTCTTTAGGCTTCTCTGGGCTGGGACAGTTTCTAGGATGTTTCTTTTTTTTCCTGACCTTGACAGTTTTGAGGAGTACCAGTTAGGTATTTTGTATAATGCCCATGTGTTTGAATTTACCTGATGTTTTTCTCATGGTTAAACTGGGATTATGGGTTTTTGGGGGGGAAGATCACAGAGGCAAAGTATCATTTTCATCACATCATGCCAAGGGTCCATACTGTCAACATGACTTGTCAGTGTTGATGTTAATTGCCTGGCCGAGAAGGTGTTTGCCGGGTTTCTCCACTGTAAAATTACTCTCTTGTTTCTTGCTTTTATATTGACTTGGAAGGAAGTCAAGAGCAGGCCATACTTAAGGAGCAGGGAGTTATGGCCCCCTTCCTTGAAAGTTGAGTATCTACGTAAATTATTTGGAATTTATTTGCATGAGAGATTTGTCTCTTCTCCCTTATTTATTTATTCAATCATTTATTTATATTGGTATGACTCAGGGATACATTTATTTTATACTTTGGATTATAATCCAATACTATTTTGTTGCTAAAATTGTTCCAGCTTTGACCATTGGGAGCTGTCTGTGGTCTCCTGTGTCCCTTTGACATGCCCCCATCAATGTGATTTTTGAGGGGAGTCCTTCCTTAGTTTCTGTCACCACAAGATGCTTCAGGTTCATCTTATATATTTCCTGCCCCAGTCCCAGAATCAGTCAGTTCTCCAAGGAGCACTGATTCCTTTTATTGGAGAATGGCATTAAAAACTAAGATTTGTGTACTGGGTGTGTTCATTGCTACTGGGCTGTTCACTTTATTTTTTAAAAGAAGTAATGTACAATGCAAATATCCTTGAACCTGACCTCAAACCATCCCTCAAACCATCTCATTCTAACATGGACTCCAAACATACACCTTATGTAAAATCAGTGTTTTCTATTGCTGAATAATGTAGCAAACAAACATTTCTGATACTTATTCCATCACCAAATCCTTAAAATAGTCTCTGATTATATGTGAAATCTCTATATTTAAGAGTAGCCAAGTAGACATCTATCATCTATCCCTGTTACTCTTTCCCTGACCCCAATATATCATACCGTATACTATTTCTCTGAAGTAATATGTATTCATTCTTAGTACACCCCTTCTACTAACACTTTCTTTGACCTCTCATTCTACCCCTGACTCGCCCTCTATCCCTGATTCCAGTCCAATACCTTATCCTATATTAAAATTAGTACTTTCTATTATCAATCATATGAAAAACAGACATCCCCAACCCTCACAAAATTCCCAATCCATCCCATCCCTAACTACTAACCTAACACTCACATAATAATAGTAAAACACTGCTTTATGAGCAGCTAATGTGAAAAACAGACACAAATGACCCTAACTCACCCCATGACTGACACTCATTTGATCCCTGACTCCTACCAAGACCCTTTTCAGTCATAGATCACTCTTTTTCGATGTCCAAGTGATGTTCGAAGCACACATCCCTGATTTCATCCTATCACTAATCCTGAGGCCATCTTCAATTGTAACTGACTATTAGACGTACACCTGATCCTTTTTCCCCAGTAATGCCAGTGATCATGTGATTATCAAGTAATATGAGAAAGAAATGTCCCTAATTTTTAATTCATCCCTAACCATCATCCTATTTAAAATCATTCTTTGTACTACTAGTAATGTAGTAAACAGAAATCTCTGATTCTCATACTGTTGACAGCTACCAACGTAATTCTTTCATTTAAGTAAAACCACTACTTTATATTATCAAGTATTCCTTCCCCCAACAAAAAGAACTTCTGTGATGCTCACCACACACGTGACCATCCCCCTTCAGTGACTCTTGCATCACATCTGCCACGCAGTCTTTCTAATCTTCATGTCATCCCTGAGAACTACGCTATTCTGTGTCTTATGTAAATGCCCTATTTTTTAAGATTATCAAGTAAGGTAACAGACGGATCCAATTCTTGCACACCTGATGCTGACTTCATCTTCGTCTCCCACATCATCCCACACCATGAGTAATTTCACCACAGTTTTTAAAAATCGAAAAAGAGGCATGCCTGATCTTCACCCTATCTCCAAAATGAACATGATCTCATACCCTCTGTAAAAATCACTTTTTAAAATTAGCAAGGAAAATGCAAAATAGTCTTCCTCAACTCTTATTCCATCCCTGACCCATTCCCTTCTTCTGACACTCTTTCACAGCTGTTCCTTACTACATCGCTCCACTGACAAAAACCGTCAACCTCACCTCATTCTTACTCATACAATTTTACTTGAATCCTCTACACTATATCATATCCTAGGGGGAAAAAAAACAGTATTCTTAATTAACAAATAGTCTGAGAAGTCTCTTTGATAGTATACTTCATCCCAGACCTTCACCTTAACCCTAACCCTCTTACCTTGGAATATTATTTGTTTTAAAATAGCAATAAACATGAGAAGAGAAATCTCTGATGCTATGAAAAAATCTCTCTTTCATTACCAAGAAATATGCATCACCATGCGTCATAGTCCAGAGACTGAAAGGGGGATTGTCACACTGGGCCTGAAACAGTGCAGGTGCTCGACAAATGTTTCTCAAGTGACTGGAAATGAGGGGACAATTTCACTTATGAAATGGTGGCTTTTGACCACTACTGTTAATGGTGGCATTTTCTGTAAAGATTTCTGTTGGCATTTTGTAATTATTGGTGGGCATAGCCCCCTAAATGAGAATGAGATGAGAACAGAGGTTTTAATGAGTGTGTGTGTGTGTGTGTGTATGTAGGGGAATTCACCTTTCTCTTTCCCTCTCCTCCTTTCTCTTCTGCCCATTCTTATCCTCCCCATAATTGCCATTTCTAACTGTCCTTTGTGGTTCTGCACTGTCATCTTCCAAAGCCTGGCTGCAGAGGGGAGCACAACAGCCATTCCCCACTCGTCTCTTCCTTGGGACTGCAGATGGTCAGCAACCAGACAGTTCTTATTTTAAGGAAATAACTGCTGACCACGCAAGGCAACATTCAGAGCATAGAGGGCAATCTTATGCAGAAACAAAAGATTTAAAAGAACCTAACAGAGTTTTCAAAATCAACCTCTTGGGTCTATAGTTCCCAACTTCATTTTAACTGCTTAGTAGTCCTGTCCCAAGATCCCATTGGTCTCTTGCATTCTCCTTTCTTTCCCCTCCTCTCAGCTTTCTGTCTTTCAGAAGAAAGCAGCTAGAAGTCCAGGAAGTGCCCTTGATTTTATGTGGCAGTGATCTTGAGAGGCCCTCCAGAAAGGGTTAACCTCTCCCTCGCCAATTCACTAGGCCTCGGCCTTTCATTCAGGAATGATTTCCACTGGTTTGCTATAAGGCCGTGTCATAGATACGGTTATAATTGTGTCTGGATCTTATTCTACTATACTTCTGGGGCCTGGCTTAACATGAAAGGCCAGTCTGGCCCAGGCTGTGTTTACTTCAGTGAAGCCATCTTCATCAAAAGGAAATGCACCTTAGACCATGATGAGGCTTCTAGAAAATGTTCTTTCCCTAACGAGGAGACAATGTGGGTAAAGCTATCTTTGGTCCTAGATGCAAGGGACAGCAAATTCTTTCTGTAAAGGGCCTAATGGTAAATAATGTAAGCTAGGCAAGCCACAAATGTTCTCTGTCGCATAGTCTTCATTTTTGTAAGCAGCGCTTTAAAAATGTAAAAACGATTCTTAGCTTTTAGGCCTTACAAATACAGGTCACTGGCCAGATTTATTCTGTGGGTCAGTTTGCCAACTCCTGTCTTAGATATTCATTCCCACCTCCCATTTCCATCAAAACCCTCTTCCGTCTTTTGGGCTTTCCATAGTATTAGTGCAGGTTTATGATGAATTTCCCTACCCTGACTACCCAGAAAGGAACTATGGAATTGATTTTTGTGTACAGTGTGAGGGAAGAGTAAAGTTTCATTTGCTCACATGGATACCAAGTAATCCCAAGACCACTTATTGAAAAGTCATTTTCCCCATAGACTTGAAATGTCTGTCATACATTACATGTTTTATTTAAAAAGCTATGGCTTTCTCATCCGTGACTATGGAGGCTAGAAGAAACTGCAACGTCCTCTCCAAAGTGCTGATAGGAAAAAAAAATCAACCCAAACTTCCCTATTCATTGAAAATATCCTTCACAGATGAAGGTGAAATAAATGTTTTCAGACAATGGAAAACTGAGATTCTTTGTCACCAACAGACGTGCATTGAAATAAATGCTATAGGACATTCTTCAGGTTGAAAAAAATGACACCAGAAAGAAATACAGGTCTTTTGGAGCCAATAAAGAACATCAGAAATTTTGAATATCTGGGTAACTATAAAAAACTATATTTTCACTTGGTCCCTTTAAAATACATCTGAATGCTTAAAGCAGAATTTATAACATGATTCTGTAGTGTTTATAATGTAAGTACATGTTTTACATATGACAATAACAGCATAAAAGACACAGGGAAATGATGAATGGACCTATACTGCTGTAAGGATTTTACGTTCTGCGTGGGGTGGTAAAATAACTGTAAGTAGATTGTGAAAAGTTTAGGATGCATATTTTAATCTCTAGAGTAAGCACTAGAAAATAACACAAAGAAGTAGAGCCAAAAAATGAACAGATGAAGTATAATGGGATTCTAAAAAATAAAATGTTCAAATACTTGAAAAGAGGAAAAGGGGAAACAGAAGAACAAAAAACAGTGGAGACAAACATAATATAAATGATAAAATGGCAGCCCAAAATTCAGACATATCAATAAATACATTAGCTGTTAGCAGATTAAACACTCTAAATAAAACACAGTTTTTCTGAATGGATACAAAAGCAAGAGCCAATCATAACTCGTCTATGAGATATGGATTTTAAATTGTCAGCTTTAGAAGTGTTTTTGTAGAATCATTAAGATGTTCTATGCACACTAATCACTTGGAAAAACACCTTTAATTATTTCTTTCCAAACTTTAATTCTTTCTTTTTCTTTTTGCCTTATTATACTTCCTACATCATCTGTTACCATGTCAAATAGAAAAGGTGAGAGATGAATTTCTTGACTTGCTCTAGATTTTAAGAAGTTTTGAGTTCTTCACTGTTAAGTATGATATTAATTGTACATATTCGTGTATGACCTTTATCATATCGAAGATGTTTTCTTCTATTTCCAGTTTGCTGAAAGTTTTTAAAAATCATGATTGATGCTTAATTTTGTCAAATGTTTTTCTATACAGTTTGAAATGACTACATGATTTTTCTCATTAATTTTATAAATGTAAATTAACTTGTTACTTTTTAAAACTTTTAAAAACAGCTTTATTGAGATAGAATTTGCACACTACAAAATCCACCCAAAGTGTACAATTTGCTGCCTTTCAGTTTATTCACAGAATTGTGCACTCATTACCATGATCAATTTTACAATATTTTCATCATTCCCCCAAAACCTTATACCTACTAGTAGTCAGTTCCCATTCTCAGCTTCCTTCAGCCCCTAGCAAACACTAGTGTACTTTTGTCTCTATGGATTTGCCCATTCTGGAAATTTTATATAAATGAAATTATACAGTGTATGGCCTTTTGTGTCTGGCTTCTTTTACTTAGTATAATGTTTTTAAGGATTTTCCATGTTGTCAAACATATCAATAACTCATTCCTTTATATTTTTGAATAGTAATCCATTGTATGGATATACCACATTTTATTTATATGTTCTTTAGTTGATGGACATTTAGATTGTTTTTACTTTTTGGTTATTATGACTAATGTTGCTATCAATATTTGTGTACAAGTTTTGGTGTGGACATATGTTTTCATTTCTTCTCGGTAGATAGCTATGAGTGGAATTGCTGGACCATATGATGATGGAATCTTTAAACTTTTGAAGAACTGCCCAACTGTTTTCTAAAGTGACTGTACCATGTGATATTCCCACCAGCCATACATGCAGGTTCTGATTTATCCACATCCTTACCAGCACTTGTTATTATCTGTCTTTTTAAAGTATAGACGATCTAGTGGGAGTGTAGTGTTACCTCATTGTGGTTTTGATTTGCATTTCCCTAATGGCTAATGATGTTGAGAACCTTTTCATGTGCTTATTGGCCGTATTTATATCTTCTTTGGAGAAACGTTTATTCAGATCATTTGCCCATTTGTAATTGAGTTATCTTTTCATTATTGAGTTATAAGAGCTTTTTATATTCCAGATACAAGTCCCTTACCAGATACATGATTTGCAAATATTTTCTCCTATACTGTGGGTTGTATTTTCTCTTTCTTGATGGTATCATTTGCAACACAATTTTTTTTTTTTTAATGACGTCCAGTTCATCTAGTTTTTCTTTGGTTGGCTGTGCTTTTTGTGTCCTTAAGAAACCAGTGCTTAAACCAAGGTCATGATTATTCCTAAGAAAGATTGTTTTCTTTTCTGTGATTACACAGAGCCATAAAAACAAACAGATTCTAAAGAATGAGTATGTACTAAGGAAAGTATCTAGAAGGCTTTTTAAGGAAACACTAGTATGGTTTACCTTAGAATACAAGACAGAACCTATGAATTTTAACTACGCCTGTCTTAAGGAATGAAATGTTGATAACAAGCAAGGGTTGTTCTTGAAATTCACAGAAAACAAGAAACGTCCCAATATACATTTAATAAAGTACAAGTTATTAAACATCATTTATTTTTAGACTCTATTTTTCTATTAAAATAGACACACTTTGTATATACATGCTGGAATGATTAAATGTCCTACTTTTAATGGTCTTGGAAACAAAAGCTTTTAGCAAATAATTACTGAAAATAAAATCCAGTCGTCTTAGGCATATTTAATGACATTTGAAGTGGCCTTGCTATAAAAGGCCTGAGAAAAGCATGAAAAAAGGCAAATTTAAACCACAAAAAATTCCATATAAGACCATGTCAGTTGAAATTCGTACCAAAAACTCCTGCGCACAAGCACAAAAACACACGCACGTGCGTGTGCACACACACGTACAAATGCAATGCATACAGAAGAAAGGGCAGAATGCAATAAATTGAAATATCAGTGGAGTTTATATGATCCAAGAGTATCCTCTTTCCAATAGCTATGCTATTGGAAAGTATTCACCATCTGATGGTGAGTGAAGAAACAATGACACAAAACTCCACCTACATTTTAACCAGGATATAAATGAAGAAAATAAATAATAATGTGTTTGTCTGTGGGTGAAGGCACGTGTGCTTCAAGCGCCTTGTGAACAAATTGGGGAGTTTTTTGATGTTCAGGCTATATTTATTTATTTAGTTAAATAATGTCAGTTCTCATAAGTGGTTGTACATCTTGTTTAAAGCATTTGAACACATGTACCAGTTAAGTTGCCAATAGTGTTTCGCTTGGGATAGGTTGATTTGAGATGAAGTGTTTCCATATGTCTTTCAGAGATTTGTGTATTCTGCAATATTTTTAATAATGCTTATTACATTTGTAATTCAATAACAAATCCAGAACAAACATGTGCAGAAGAAATTATTGGTGAAAAGTTCCTGTGTTGACCACATCAGAGAGGCCTAAGGAATCTATATCTTTGAACATATGCAACATATATCTCTGAAATGTGGTTGAAGATACAACCATCTTTTGCAAGGCCTTGTCTATTTAAGGTGGCATTACCTGTGATTTTGCTGTACTTCTTTAGAAATGGATGTTGTACCTGGACATATTGTTAAGAAGCATGTCTAATTTGGGGAAGTTCCAAAAGTAGGAGGCTACTCTTTAAAAAATAGTATTTCAAAGAATATTTAATGAAGGGTGGAAAGTTCTCTAGCTACAATATGTACATAAATCATATTTTAACACTGAAGGCACAAAGGAATTTGAAAACAATTTTAACGTTATTATGTGTCTATAAGTAAGAGATGGAATGACATTTTTAAAAGTCTTTATTCTTGTTGGGATGGACCCACCATTTACTTTTGGCCTGATGAGTTCTCAAAATCTTAACACTTTACCTGCAGCAGGTATTGCTTTTTAAAATCTCTTGGATAATTAGGCTTTTCCCAGAGTAGAATAAAAATATTTCAAGTTTTCCAAATATAAATATGTATGTGGGAACATGGAAAATTGCATAAAATAATGATGAAGATTTTGTTCAAAACTACCTTTGGTATTCATTTAATTATGTTTAAAGAGAAACAAACATACACATTAGCATACAGTCATGTACCTCATAACAATGTTCAGGTCAAGGACGGACTGTATATATGACAGTGGTCTCATAAGATGATAATACCATATTTTTACTGTACCTTTTCTATGTGTAGATATGGTCACATACACAAGTACTTATTGTGTTACAATTGCCCACAATATTCAGTGCAGTAATATGCTGTACAGGTTTGTAGCCTACGAGCAATAAACTATACTATATAGCCTAGGTGTGTAGTAGGCTATACCATTTAGGTTTGTGCAAGTACACTTTATAATGTTTGCACAATGACAAAATCGCCCAACAATGCATTTCTCAGAAAGCATGCTTATTGTTAAATGACACATGACTATATATCTATCCATATGTTTATGCATGTCAAAAAGCATATATTTTTAATCATGAGGGTTATTTCAGTAACAATGCAATTAAACTTTACCTTCTTTGTCCATATATGCATGTGTGTGAATTTGTACATATATGTATATATGTGTGTACCAAACTTTGATATTTAGCTTCATATACAACAAGTTTACATTAGCGTGGGATTTGTTCATATATCATGGTTTGTATCATATTTTCACTTCTGTTTCCTTGGCAGTTTGTAATTATCATGAAAAATTTGTGAGACCTAATTTTAGGAAATAAATAAATATAAAGGGAAACATTAAGGAAAGATTATGGATGAATATAAAAAATGTGAATGCATTCACCTTGAAGCTTTGATAGAATACACATCTGGATCACAGTGTTACAGAGATATAGACACAAACTTTAAATAGTAATGCGATCCATTGTTCTATTTTTTAATAATAAGATTAAACTTTAGAAAAAAATGTAGGTTAAAATTTTGAGAAAGGGGAAAACCCTATATTTTCTGAGCTGTGTATATAGTTGTGATACATTTATTTTAGAGTATAGCTACATGTTAGCATAATAAAAATTGGAAAACATGGGTCTTCAAATCATGATACCTGAAAGGAGGTATCATAGGCATTAAATTTCTAGTTGTTAAATAAGTATTTTATGAACTGAAAATTTCTTCAATGAGATCCTAATATTTTTAGTGAATGTAGCAACCAAGAAGCTCTTTGTCAATGTTTCATTTATTAAAAATTTAGGTCTTGCAAATTTTTCATGATAATGACAAACTGCCCAGAAAATAGAAATGCAAGTATGATCCAAATCACAACATACTAGTAAATCTCATGTTAATATAAACTTACTGTTGTATATGATGCTAAATATAGATGTTTGAGTGTATGTATTGAAATGAGTGCATGAGTATATTGAAATTGAGTTTGTATGTGTATATTGAAAGAGAATCCAAATGTTTATCAGTGCTACTAACAGATAGTGTTTATGCTTTACTCTCGATCAGCACATGGTTATTTTCTGAATCCTTTGCAAGTACCATGTCTTAACTACTTAATTGCTTATGAGAAAATGCTATAAGACTGATCTCTAAATGACATGCACATACCCAACAAAGTCATAGGAAGCCACTGACCGTTGTATAATAACATGGGAACATGCCTGTGTTCCAATCTTAAATGAGTGAAACCATGAGACTGTATCAGTCTCCTGTGACTGGAATTTATACGTATTTGAGTATGTGTATCACTCCAATGGGCATTGTATAGCGCACAGTCTGGAGAACTATTTAGACACTTATCTTAGGATTCCAGACAAATGGCTGCTGCTCCCTCAACACAGAGGCCCAGTGCCCAGGCCAGAAAATGTGGTGGGACTCCTGGGGAACCTGGCAAGTGAGCCACGTCATGAACAATGTATACCGGTGCGTAGACTTACTCTTTCCCCAGCCCTTGGTGCAACAATTTTCTTTTCCATCTAGGCCTGGATTCCTCAGATTTGCCCCCAGATACTCTTAAGACAATTTAGTACCATGAGAAAATGCTGGAGATAAAATGCTGAGGGAACAAAAAGCAAAACTGCAAAGACTAGGTAAGTGCAAACTGAGTTCTTGAATTGAAAAGACCCCTACATTTCAGATGAAAACCAAAAGCAAAATCACAATAGTGTGAGAAGGTTTCTTCAAATTGGGGAAGAAGCAAGTCAGCCATATTTCCTGGCGCCTTTGTCTCTGGGTCACTTTTTTTTTTTTTTTACACCAGACAGGCGGGAGAAGAGGGCTCGGTGGCCAGGGTTAGATACAATTCCAGGAGCAACACTGCCATCGTGAGGAAACCGCTGGAAAAAGCCCCAAGTCTTCCTCCCTGAGAGGACTTAATTTGGAAAGGTCCACTCTGTCGGAAGGCTCAGCTGGCTCGAGTCCAGAGCTGGATCTCAGTTCCACCTCATGAAGCCAACCTGAAGTTCTGGACAAAGGTGGGGTCCAGGTGTGGAAGCTGGGCGGTGGGGAGGTAAGACTAAGTCTGCACGTAGCAGGAAGTCCAGGGAGAGGAAGCAGTGGGGTGGAGTCTTCGTATCCTCCCAGGGCGGGCGGGACTAGAGAAAGCCACCAACCAACAAAGTACTGGGCCTGCTGGTATTTGTCTCTCTCCCTGCCCATCGGAGCCTGAGAAAGGCTGACACGTGGTACCCTCAAGCTATGGGGCCTGGGAACTTTTTGGTTAGCAGAGCCAGTGCGGAGGACAGGACAATACCAGGTGGCTTATCGCACAACTCCACGTGCTTGCTGGAGGTCTCCGGTGCATCCAAATTACTTGGACCTGAGAGGTCTTTGAAGAGAAGCGGAACCTCCCAGCCAAACCAAGAAGGTTAGCACTCCTCTAGGAGGGAGAGCAGACAGCGCACAAACCAATGGGGACCATAAACAAATGAAGACATTCGAAGATGAACCCACATTTTACAAGTCCTTATCTGCTGGAGATGGCATTACCTGCGACCTCGCTTCACCTCTTCATACATCGCTGTTGTAGCAGGTACATTGTAAAGAAGCATGATTGTTTCTAGAAATGCAAAAACAAGTGGCAAAATTTAAAAACCTGTCAGTATTCCAAAGAATATTTAATAATGTTTAAAAAGCATTCAAACTACAAATGAGGAAAACTTGTTTTAACACTCAAAGTACAGGGAATTTGAACATTATTTTTAAAAAGTATATATTGCATGTGCAAAGTGAAGATATAAGAATGCATGGCAAGGATTTTTTAAGTGGTTATTTTTTCTTACTTTGATTAAGGTTCCATTTATTTTCTACTTTATAATTTCTTAAAACGTAAATGCTTTGCCAGTAGCAGGTATAACTTTTGTCATTTCTTGAAATAGAATGGTCTTCTAGGGTAAAATACAAAAAAATTTCCATGCACTCAAAAATATACATTGATATTCAAGTATGCAAATTGTATAATGTGTTGAAGGCTTTGTGCAAAACTACTCTCAATATGCATCCAATTATGTTTAAAGAGACACAAACATATATATTATATATGTATTAGATCCATTTATATATGCGTAAACATTTTTAGAAGTTACATATTTGCAATTATGGTGAGTGTTATAGTGAGTATGTGTTTCACCTTGAAATTCTCAGTGGACATATTTATATCCGTATTTGTATTTATATAAGGAGACATTAATGAAAGCTGCATGTAAAGGGTGTGAATGTATCTGCCTCAAAGTCATTCAGGTGACTGAATTTGAGAGATACCAATTTCATCATTCATGTATTGAATCCTGTTTTCTTTCTTTACAATTTTTAAAGAAAATTTTAAGATAAAAATTTGGTATAAATTTTGATAAGTATAAAAAAAAGAAAAATGCTCTAAGAAATAAGCATATATAGTGCCTGTTCCAATGTTAGTTTTAGAGTACATATTTGTCAGCATAGTAATGATTAGGTAAGGCAGGTATCACAATGAAGATACCTGAGTGGTGGCATTGTAGGTATTATGTCCTGTGTATAAATTGTTAAAAAAAATTAAGTGAGGATCTAATGTTCTTTGATGAATGGACCAAATCAAGGAGCTCTATGTAAATGTTTTATTGTCTAAAATCCAGTTCTTGCAAATGTTTCATAATAATTTCAATTACCCAGGAGCCAGAAATGAGAATTTTGGATCTAAAACATGATGCATGTATAAATCCAACTTAAATGTAAGTTTATCGTAGTGTATTACCATAAATATGGAACTACGTGTGCGTATTCAAAGAATGGGAGTAAATATACAGAAAGTTATGAGTTCTTAATACAAGATTTTATGACAGCACTTTTAATGCTGGTCAGTACATGGTTACTTTCAGAATTCTTTGTAAGTACCACGTCTTAATTATTTAGGAGAAAATACTGTAAGACTGATCCCCAAGACTTAAGCAGTGGCACACATACAAAATAAAGCCATAGGAAGCCATTAAAAGTCATATAATGACCTTCATGGGAATATACTTGTGTTTCAATGTTAAATGAT
Organism: Indri indri; assembly: GCA_004363605.1. NCBI lineage: Eukaryota > Metazoa > Chordata > Mammalia > Primates > Indriidae > Indri > Indri indri. The sequence goes on from RJWJ010040847.1 coordinate 13,478, forward strand.
GAAACCATGAGATAAAATCATGTCCTTTTTGATTGGAATTTTATAAGTTTCAGTATATGTGTTACCCCAGGAGGGACATTGTATGAAATTCAGACTTAAGAGCCATCTGGACCCTCCTATTAGGGTTCCAGCCATGGCTGCCCCCAACTCAACACACAAAGCCTAGTGCCCAGGTCAGAAAATGGAGGACTTCCAGGGAACCTGGCAGTGAGACAAGTCACATGGCCTGGTGCCTAGATTTGCCCTTATGTGGGCCCTTATCTCTATTATTTCTTTACTTTCTTAGTCCTAGATCCCTAAGAATT
>RJWJ010040848.1:0-13751 GCA_004363605.1 Indri indri
ATTTTAATCTGATAATAATGTAAATTTGATCCCACATAAAATCTCAATCTTACTTCCTCCCTATACATTATGTTATTGATGTCATAGTTTACATCTTTTAATATTGCATATCTATTTCTGCAGATATTTTTAATACTTCTGTCTTTTATCTTTTATACTGGAGTTAAATGATTTATGCACTGTTAAAGTATTACAATATTATCAACTTGACTACTCACTTACCTTCACAAGTAAATTTTATACTTTCATATATCTTCATGTTGCAAATTATCATCTTTTTGTTTCAATTTGAAGAACTCCTTTTAGCATTCCTTGTAAGGCAGATTCTATACCTACTTTAAAAGCCCAGCTGATTAGTTTAGTCTCAGTCAGGATAATCTTTCTTTCTTTCTTTCTTTTTTTTTATTTCAGGGTATTATGAGTGAGGCACCACAAGATAGATAATCTTTCTTTTGATTTACTCAGAGACCACTGATTTGAGCCCTTAATTGCATCTGCAAAACCTCTCTTGCCATATAACAATAAATTCATGGGAGTGTTATCTCATCTTATTCATGGTTCAGTATTTACTCAAGGGAAGAGGATTACATGGGACATGCATGCCTGGGGGTAGGAAACGTGAGTCCTGTCTTCGTATTCTGTCTACCACACAGAATTATATACTTTGTTGCTCTGTCACCCCCAGGCAAGAGTGCAGTAGTGTAATCATAGCTTGCTGCAACCTCAAACTACTAGGCTCAAGTGAACCGCTTGCCTCAGCCTCCCGAGTAGCTGGGACTACAGGTGTGCACCACCATGCCTTGCTAATTTTTCTATTTTTTGTAGAGACAGGGACTGACTCCTGCTCAGGGGTCTCAAACTCCTAGCCTCAAGCCATCCTCCCACATTGGCCTCCCAAACTGCTAGAGACATAGCAATCTTAACTATAGCCATATCACTATAAGTTGCGAGAAACAGAAATTAAAATCTAGAAGATCTTGCTCCAGATACCCTGATCCTAACCACTGCTTAATACTACTAATCTCAAAGATAAAAAGACAAGCAAGCAAGATTAAGTAAAAATTTAGGCTCTTCTCTAGTTTCCTTAGGTTTTCCTCTCTCCATGTTTTTCTTCCTTGCTCTTATTACAATCCTGAATGCCCTTCCTACCTTCTCCAGATATGCAAATGGCATTGCCTACCATCTATCCAGACTGATTCAAATGCCATTTTTTTCTCTGAATTTTTTCTCTTCTTTACTACATGAGATAAAGTCTTCTTTTTCAACATTTCTCTTTATTTTAACATGTTTCAGTTTTTATCCAATTTTTCAAATATTTCTTTTACTAGTCAAAAAACATACTGGGAAAATAACTCACATATGTACGGACAGCAGTATTTGGCTCACTAATGAGTGTGCCAAGCACAATGAGCATAGCAAATATTCAATAATTTTTATTGTGGGGGTGAAGAGAAACTTCCCCTTCAATCCAGACAGTTAGATCAACTCACAATAAGGCAAATTAATAAGAGAAAGAGATTTATTTACCATATGTATGGGGAGAATCACAGAGTAATTACCCAATATCCCAGTGGGGTCCAGAAATTTATATACCCTCATTTTAGAGGGGAGAGAAAGATGAGAAATAAAGGTAATTCTCTTTTGGAGCAATAAATGGTTACAAGGGAGGATGAGTAGATATTAGGGAGAACGGATGGGGGAAACAGATTGACTTGTAAGTGATTCTCTTTGGAAATTAAATTAACCTGACAGACACATATTATATTTAAAATGATTAAATCAAAGCCAGGTCTGGTTGCATTCTTTATCTTCTTTCCTGTAATATATTGAGATAACAGGGAGGGGGAGGGAAGTTGATTGTTCTTTTTTAATGGGTAAATTTGGTTTTATGCAAACAGAGGGAAAGTCCCTTCCAATATCTCTCGATCTCTAAGGGCCTTCAATTCAAAAGACTCTTTATATCAAGGAGTCATATTTTGGGGTGAAATTTCCTGAGTTTCTTCATCATAAATGAACAAATAAAGTTATAATTTGATGAGTATTCTCACATAAAAACTGCTCAGTAAATATTTGCTATTTCCCTTTACAGATAAACTATGTTAATTCAATGTTTATTTGATTTTATGGGATCCTGACATTATCCACTGCGTGACTACACACAGGCACCCACACATACACCACAGAGACAATGTATTTTTATCGTTCTTGATTACATATTTGTATTTTACTACTTGGGTGGCACTTTTGTAATAAGTAGCATACAGAGGCCGAAATAAGTTGCATTTACAAAATATGTAAGGACCATTGCTTTCACCTTTCTCCGTTCTGGGTATTGGGGTTTTTAGTAAAATGTATGGTTCTCTTGAGGTAGTTGCCAACAATGAGCCATAATTAAAAGAGTTTTGATCTTAGAATTTGTGCGTATGCCAAAAAGGATTGTTGAAAAAGACTGAAAACATTTATGTAATTGTTACGTAGATAGTAAGGGACTTCCTGCTCTCCTGGGGACAAATGTGGGCACCCTGAGCAGTTGTTGCCCTTGGCGGAGGAAGGAACACCCTGTAAATCTGCCAATCAGAATTTAGCCTGCTGACTGCCAAAGAATTCAGAGGATTCCCCAGACCAGGGTATGGGCACAATAGGGTCTGGAAGGTGATCTAGAACAACATAAGGCTAATTATCATGACATTAGGTTAAATCTGCATTACCCCCTGGAAGGGGCTTTCAGGGAGATCTGCATGTGCAGTAAGGCTTAGATCATATAACTCCCAACTGCCCATCAAAGTGATTTGATGGTGATGTTTGAACCACTAGGAGGGCCCACCCTAGGCAACATAAAACAGGACCCCAGACCATAATCAGGGTCCTCCTGTTATGACAGAGGGCCCACTCGCTGTCTGTGACAAATGTATCTTACTTTGCTCAATAAACTTTGCCTCATGCTTACCTTGCTTTCAGTTTGTCTAGTCATTCTTTGGCTAGAGCACACCAAGAGCTGAGAACAGACAACTGACCCAACATGATGAGAAATTACATTTTATATGTAAGGAGTTACGAATAATATATATTGAGTTTTGATAGGTCTCTATTTCACCTCAGCAGAGACCTAGTGATACTCCTTAACCACATTGGCCTGCTTCATTCTTTCCCTAATTATCAGAACTAAGATATTCACTTATTATTTGAGGCTCTTAATATAAACTTTGCTATTGTTTTTCTTAAACACTTGCTCAGAGTACAGTATTAAATTACTGGATATTTACCAGCTGATTTTGTGCAGAATTCCTTGTTTTCCTATATGTTATATTTAAATTTGATCTCCTGCTTTATTAAAATAACTCTTTAACTTTGTAACTCTGTCCCCTGTAAACTGTATTCCTATAAATCCTTTTTCCCTCTTTCTTCTGCAATGCACATGTTCTTCTCCATGTTGTAGAAACTAGTAATGGTGTTTGAAACATTCTTTGGTTGGAAGACTTAATATGTTAATTACAGGTGAAAAATTGATCTGTCACTTACAACAACATGTCAATGTCCATGTAACACAGTGAAATGTCTCAAACAGATAACTAATTAATGGTGTTATTAATTAGTTACATCAATCATAATATTACACAAAAGGTCAATATAACTATTAATGCAACATGCTGATTATAAATTTTTGCAATAATCCAAAATGCATGAAATATTTGCTTATCAGGCTGCTATAACAAAATACCATAGACTGGATGGCTTAAACAACTGATACTTATCTCTCACAATTCTGGAGATGGGGAAGTTCAAGATAAAGGTATTGGTAGATTCAGTGTCTGGTGGAGGCTCTTTCTGGTTTGTAGGTGGCTGTCTTCTTGCTGTATGCTCACATGGTGGAGAGAGAGGAAGGGCTCTGGTTTGTCTTCTTATAAGGGTACTAATACCATTGTAGGAGCTTCAGCCTCATGATCTCATCTAAGCCTAATTACCTGTTGTCTCAGAGGGCTATTACTCTCTGTTTTCATAAAAACAGAGTTAGACTTTAGTTCAGTTGACCTAGTACTTTTCTTCTTATACAAATCAAGGAAGAATTTAGGAAGCTTTCTATTTCACTTTTAGAAACACCATGATTAACTAGCAATGTCTTGGGTCTGCACCTGTCAGACTATTCTGATTTCTGCTTTGACTCTGGTATCCATTATAATAACCAAACCCACCTTGCCTGTAGTGGTCGAGTGTCCCCACTTATCCCTTGCCACTCTGGAATCCAATCACTCCCATTGTATTTAGGTTTTCCAATTGAGTAGCTGTAATTCCTAATGTAATCTATGACCTACAGAGAAGATTGGTCACAAAGCTCCTCAAGGAATTTGGGGATCCCCTCGTAAATTTATTTCTTAAAATATTGGTAAACACTATGCATTCTGGACTCGCCCAGTGTGGTAAGCAGATCTTAAATGGGAAATCCACTTAAACATTCCAATCTCCCTAAGCTTTTGAAACTTTTCCTTTACGTTAAACCAGTTTACTCACTGTGGACCATCTTTAGCTCCATGTTTTAGGCAACTAATCAAACAAACTATTATAGCCCTGTCTAACTTCCTGGGCTGAAACATTAAATGCAGAATCTCAGTTTAGTGAGTCCATATTTATAAATTCTGCCTGATCTAACTTTATAATTCTTCCAATATTACTCAGTTTACCAATTCAGATGCTAATCTCTTCCAGAAACACCCTCACAAACATAAATAAAAAAAAATGCTTTATTAGCTATCTGGACATTGCTTAGCCCAATCAAACTGACACATAAAATTAACCATGATAATGACAAAAAACTTCTTTTCCTAGCTAATTTGATTGCCTGTTATTTCTTTACCATTTACAGTCTTAACCTAGCTTCATTTTTTCATCCACTAAAATGAAATTAATTTTCCTGATTACAAAATTATTCTCACTTTTTGCAAGAACACAATCCAAGAAAAAAAAAGCTTCATTTATTGTATATTATACTTGATTATATAGAATTTGGACCAATACAGACACAATTAAGCCAATTTTTACACTTTTCTCAAATTAATGTCAGCTAATGACAGAACTAATCACTTCAAAAAATATCATGTAACAGGGAAGAGCTTCTAGCCATTAGAAAATAGCTGCGTAATGCAATTCTTTTTTCTCCTTTTTATTGATGTTTATCCTTAAAATATATATCAGTATTCATCATAAAACAATGAATTGTCTTTTTCAACATGACAAAAACATTGACAATAATAAAGGATACATTCCTTTTAAGAAAGTATAAAATAAAACAGGATAATTTAAAAAATATATTACAGTAAATGATATTTGAAACTATACTTCCCTGTGAAAAATATTTTCTTTTTAAATTCTAGTAGCTGAGACATTAAACTGACATAAATAAACAGCTTATTTGTCTCAAATGTCCAAATGAACTATATAGAAAATCAATTTTTTTTCTAAACAAAGAACAGATGGTAAATAATGTAATTACATTAAAATAACTATGATACTAGTCACCACATGAAAATAAACATCGGGTTGCATTGGCTCCAGTCTGAATGTTGCAGACTAGAGAAAAGAATTATCACAAGGGAATGAGAGTAAGTCTCATATAATTTCCCTTTATTACCCGCAGGGTAACCAGTCTTATCATTATCATAAACAGATGAATAAAATAGAGCTCTACAATAAGTCATAATAGAAGAAAATCATTTAGAGAAAACATAAGCAATGTCATTTTCTTTGAAAATCTTGAATGTGAATAAAAACAAAGGAGGTCTAATAAATATTTTAAACGAGGAGCTTATTTAGTTACCTGAACACAAAAGATCTATTATCCAATGGCTTAATTGATTCTGTGTGTTTATTTTTTAACAGTCCAGCATATTGCTGCCAGCAGTTTGCAGAGTTTAAATTGTATTCCTTATTGTCTTTTGATTTGATCCAAACTCACCAAGGTCTCACAATTCTAAGCAGAAAAAATAACTATTTCTCTGTGGAGCAAAATGAATACTAGAGAAAATATTGTCACAATATTTATAATAATATGCTTTGTTTTTCTATATCCATGTGATTACCTGAGGGATTATTTGGGTTGAGAATTTAATAAAAATTGTAGTTATTCTGAGTAGTCAAAACTTTCATTATATTTTTCCATGCTTTATATCAAATGGATAATATGCTTCTACATTTCTGAACTTCTTATGAGCTTAGATTGCATCAATTTTGTCATTTTTACTTTTAATTTCTGTTATTTCCAACAAAAGAAGAAGGGGGAGGAAGGAGAGGAAGAAGGGGATAAGGAGAAAGAGGAGGAAGAAAAACACAAGAAAAAATAAGGGAATGGAGAATAACAAAGCAATTTAATTTACCAAAATTTTAAAATGGACTAATTAGTATGACATATAAGCAAAACCAGTTATGTATTACATATCTTTCTCAAACATGCAAATCAGCCATCAACAAAAGAAATGAAAGATAATATTTACCTTGACTTAAAATACAGAATATTTGCAATTAGGGAACTAAAAAATACCAATAAGAAACAGCTAATTTATAATAACATTCCAAGGTTTTGCACAGCAAGGAACAGAAAAATGTATATATTTCATTATAGTAGCGAAGAAAATGGAAGAAGAGAAGAAGTCTCAGCATGACAAAAATAAAAAACAAAGGAAAGTTGTATATTTATTTATGATTTGACCACACCAATCTACTCTTTTTTTGGTCATGTCCTTCTGTTTGAATCAGGAATTATGTGTTTATTTGTTTTTATTTTCTCTTATATAAAATATATTCTCAAGCAACTCTTTCTAAATACATAGTTTTTCCTTGGTTACTTTTAAGAAGCTTTACTTCGACTACGTGAGAATAACAGCATATCTCATATCTTTTCACATCTACTTTTTTGTATCTCCCCAATTTAAACTGTGGTAACTTTTTCACCTCCAGGATTATTTCCTTCCTTGGATTACATGCTACATAATTTCAGTTAGTGCTACTAAACTTTTCTTCATCCCATTCATTCAAAACATCTATTTCCCTAACTTAGTTTTCACTCCATGACAAAAATAACATAAAAGCGAAAACAGTTGTTTTTTCAATGAGATGCAATTTAATTATGACTAAAAGTTTTTGCTCTGTGCAAATCTGTGTAATATGTTTAGGACATTTATATGAACATAACCACTAATAAAACCCTATTTTAATTTTTAAAGTGTAATTCATACTTGATTTACAAATATAGAAAAATAGAAATGGGAAGGAAAGATCACTCATGATTGCATAACTAACAAAATGACTGATGTTAAAATTTTAATACATCTTTTAGAATTTTTAAGACATGCATACATTTTCATATTTTTTTCATTAATGGGCTCAGACACTCCATACTTTTTTTGACAACCTTATAATCATATGATGTCTTTCCATGCTGCACAGAATTATCTTAATAGCATGTAATAACTAAGCCTTGTCATATAGATGGTTTCTATAATAATAAATTATACAATAATAAGAAATCCAAAAGTCCTGGTAATTCAACATCCTTAGTTTAATTTCCTCAAGGTAAAATTGAGTGTTCAAAGTATATAACTTTTTAATGTAATCAATTATTTCTAAATTGCTCTCCTTTAAGTTTATGTCAAATTTATATTCTTAATGGTAGTATAAAGAATGTCCATTGTCCAATATCTTGTAAATATTAGTCACTATCAATTTTTGATGAAAATATGAGAAACATGAACATTTTGAAAATACACTGTATATGATCACTTATTTTAAATATTTTAATTCATGAAATTTCCACAACCATGTTTTAAGTAAATAGTAGTTTTTTCTAATGTTTATGTATGTTGCAAGAAAAAAAATCCTGGGATATTGATTGGGATTGTGACAAATCTTCAGGCTTCTTGTTGCAAAGAACATTCAAAGAGGGTAGTAACTGTTTGGCAAAGGTAATTAACCTTGAAAGCGAGGATAAGGCAGGGCTAATGTTATACAAATGGAACAGAGAAGAATATGTTTGGCATCAATGTGGCCCATGGAATAGTTCCTGGTATGTCACTGCCCCATTTTGCTAGTTAAAGAACAAGAACAGCAGCTGAAGCCCAAGAAAGGTATGGTGACCAGGGACTCCATTCTGTGAGGGATGAGGATGTGGGTCACCTCACCACAAAAGCCACCTAAACCAGTCAAGGGGTTAGTTTGATGTTGAAAGGAATATGAAATGTACAATTGAGGAGGGAAATGATAAATATCAATTACATTTTACTGCCAGCTACTGAGAATGAGTGTAGTTTTCTCACTATTCTCTGCCATGTAAATTTCTCTAGATAATAGCAGAATAGAATCTTGTAGGACCTCTTCCTAAGGTCAACTTACTGTATGTATAAAGTAGAGCTCTACCCAAGATAGGTGTACTCATTGCTGTGATATATATCACACAGATTTCCCTTTCAGGATCAAAGGGCATCCTACTTGCTAAGAATTTGCCAGCTGAAATTTCACAACTGCAGTTCTCCCCTTTAGTTGCTCTCAGTCAAAGGGAGCTGCCTACTCCAATATAACTTCTCTCTCCATTTGATGATTTATTTATGTGGGGATAAAAAGGCCAGACCCTCTTCCCTCAGTTTTAAACATAGCTGAATGGCAGATTCTGCTTCACAACTACGTGTCAAAAGGAAGTCTTGGTTACAACTACATCACAATTCAACCTCTTTCTCAATCCAATCCTGCTGCCTATATTCCCTCACGGGTATTATTACTGGGATCACTTTACAACAATATCCCTCCATACATATCTTGATCTCAGAAACTATTTCACAAGGAACCATTCCTGTTATAATCTTCTTTTCATAGTTATTTTGAGGACAATGCCACAGATAAAATAATTAGCAAATTTTATAGCATAGAGGATCCATCAAGGAGATGGTAGCTAACAAATATGAGTATATATATAATAATGCTCAGGATGTCAGCAAGATGGCAGAATAGGTAATGACCCATTTATATCCCCTCACGTCAACAAGAATTCTGTACCCATACACAGACAAAAGTCTCTATGACAGCCTTGGGATTTAGGTAAGAGGTTGTGAAACCTTGGTAAGTCCCAAGGCCTAGGTGGATCATTTTGAGAGTACAGACTGGCACATAGGTGGCAGATCTGCTGATTGTGCTCCTGGGATTAGGCCTGGAAGTGCCTGATTTACCAAGGGGTTTTACTACAGCACAATTTGATCTTGATCCTGCAAACAAAACCATTTATGAAGGGGTCCAGGAGAAATTGCTAACACTGTGTGTCAGTGGAGAAGTTCATCCGGCTGCAGACATTGGTCTTGGCAATGAACATGAAAGCTGTCCATGGCTCAGTTACAGCATCCCTTGGCTGAGATACCACCTCAGAACTGCTCACAGAAGGACCAAAGGGAAACTCAGTTATATCTTGCAGCCCAGGAATCTGAGCCTAATAAAGAGCATGGTAGTATCTTCTTCACAGCAGATCCTGAGGAAGCCCAGTCTCAGCTCAGGCCCCTCGTGCTGCATTCAAGGAACTAGCCCACCTGTGCAGAGATCATCTGGAAGACATGTGCCTGTCTAAGCCTAAAAGACAGGCTCACCAGTCACCACACCACAGTAGACCCTGATCGACCCAGTCTCAGCTCCAGCCTCTCTTGTTGCAGTCAAGGACCTATCTCATTTGCACCCGCTGGGAGATGCATCCATCTAGGCCTCCAAACAAGCTTTTAGGCCGGGGTCCCTGGCCAGCTTTCTCACACAGCCCAGGTATCCTCTTTTGGTATTCCCCAGGTCCATCTGAGCTGGAAAGATGCACTGAACTTGGAGCCCTTGTAAGATTTGCAGCAAACCTGGGCTTAGACTGTCCTCTAGTTCTGAGGTAGCTGCAGTGGTCATGGGCTCAGGGACTACAACAGTCAGTTTATAATCTCCGGAAGGCCCTCTGAAGGAGGATAGGCACAAAGAAAGTCAGACTGTGAAGACTGGAGTAAACATCTAATCTCTCAATGTACAGACATTATCACACATCTGTAAACATCAATAACTTTCAGGGAAATATAACCTAGCTAAATGGGCAAAATAATGCACCAGTGACCAACCCTAATGTGATGGAGATGTGTGATCTCTCAGACAAATAATTCAAAATAGCTGATTCAGCAAAAAATTTTTAAAAGCTAGGAAATATAAAAAAGTCAATTGTGACCTCGAAAATTCAAAATATGAGAGGAAGATGTAGTTAAACTGGACATTTTTTCCTTTCTTTGTGACTAATGTTAATTAGTTAATAGTTTAAAATAGCTTCTTATAACTATAGAATTTTTTTTCTAAGCCTCATGGTAACTACAAAGCAAAAACCTATAATAGATACACTAAAAACAAACAAAAAAAGCAACAAGGAATTAAAACATAATATTAAAGAAAATCACTTAGCCAAAAAGAAATATGATAAAAGATGAACAAAGAAAGATTCTACAAAACAACTATAAAATAAATAAAATTTCAGTATTAATCCCCTATTATATCACTAATTATTTAGAATGTAAGTGTATTTAATTCAACAATTAAAAGACAGTGGTTGAAAAGATAAACGAAAATATAATATTTAACTATACGCTGCTTACAAGAGACTCACTTCACCTATAGGGACACACATAGACTGAAAGTGGAAGGAATGTAAAAAGATATTCCATACAAATGAAACCCAAAAATATGCAGGAGTAGCTATACTTATATCAGCTAAAATACACATTAAACCAAAAACAGTATCAAGAGACAAATAAGGTCATTATATAATGATAAAGTTCAATACTGCAAGAGTTATAACAATTATAAATATATATACACCCAACATTGGAGAACCTAAATATACAAAGCAAATATTAATATAACTAAAGGAAGAGATAAACTGTAATAATTAGTAGCAATGGACTTCAATATCCACTTTCAACAATGAACAGATAATCCAGACAGAAAATCAAAAAAAAAAAATATCAGAGTTAAACCTCATTCTAGACCAAATGAACCTAACAGACATTTATAGAACATGCCATCCAACAGCCACAGAATACACATTTTTCTCAGTGGTACATGAAATATTCTTCAGGATAGATCATATTTTAGATCACAGAACAAGTTTAAACAATTTTTTTTTTAAATGTTGAAATCATATCAAGTATATTTTATGACCACAATGGAATAAAACTAGAAAACTATTAACAGGATGAGCTGCAGAGGCTGTAAAAATGCATGGAAATTAAAATCATGCTCCTGAACATTGTGGTTTTGATTTGCATTTCCCTGATAATTAGAGATGTTGAGCATTTTTTCATGTTTTTTGGCTATTTGTCTTCTTTTGAAAAGTTTCTGTTCGTGTTCTTTGTTTACTTTTTAATGGGGTGGTTTGTTTTTTTTCTTGCTGATTTTCCTGAATTCTATACAGATTCTAGCTATCAGCCCTTTATTGGATGTGTAGCATGTGAATATTTTCTCTCATTCTGTAGGTTATCCGTTTGCTCTCATGTTAGTGTTCTTGGCTGTGCAGAAGCTTTTTAATTTGATCAGGTCCCATTTGTTTATTTTTCTTGCTGCTGTGATTGCTTTTGGAGTTTTCTGCAAACTAGTACAACCTCTGTGGAAAGTAATATGCAGATACCTCTAATAGCTTAAAGTAGAATTACCATTTGATCCAGGAATCCCATTACTGGGCATTTGCCCAAAAGAACAAAAGACATTCTATATAAAAGGCATCTGCACTAGGATGTTTATAGCAGCACAATTCGCAATTGCAAAGATGTGGAAACAACCCAAGTGTTCATCAATACATGAGTGAATTAATAAAATGTGGTATATGTATACTATGGAGTTCTACTCAGCCACAAAAAACAATGGTGATCTAACACTTCGTATATTATCCAGGATAGAGCTGGAGCCCATTCTACTAAGTGACGTATCATAAGAATGGAAAAACAAGCACCACATGTACTCACCATCAAATTGGTATTAACTAATCAACACTTATGTGCACATATAGTAGTAACATTCATTAGGTGTCAGGTAGTCGGGAGAGGGGAGAAAGGGTTGGGTATGTTCACACCTAATGGGTGTGGTGTGCACTGTCTGGGGGATGGACATGCTTGAAGTTCTTACTTGGGTGGGGCAAAGGCAAAATATGTAACCTAAACATTTGTACCCCTGTAATATGCTGAAATAAAAAGAAAAAGAAAAAATGAAATAGAAAAAAACAAAAAGATACAATAGATCAACAAAACAAACATTTATTTGGAAAGAAAAACAAAATCAACAACCTATATCTATTCTAAGAAGATAAAGAGATATGACTCAAAAAAGTAACATCAGAGATGAAGACATCACAACTGATATCAAAGAAATACAAAGTATCTTTTAAAACTGTCAGGAAGATCTGTATGCTGTCAGCAAATTTTTTTCTGTAAAGAAAACCAAATGATCTAATTTTAAAATGGGCAAAAAATATGAATAGACATTTCTCAAAAGAAGACATACAAATTGCCAACAAGTATATGAAAGAATGTTCAATATTACTTATTATTAGAGAAATGCAAATCAAAACCTCAGTGGGATATAACTTCACTCCAGTTAGAATAGCTATTATCAAAAAGACAAAAAACAGGAAATGTTGATGAGGATGTGGATCAAGCAAAACTCTCATACATTTTTGGTGAGTGTGTAAATTAGTGCATCCATTATGGACGATAGTATGGAGCTTGCTCAAAAAGTTAAAAGTAACTACTGTATGATCTAATAACACCACTACCTGGTATGTATCCAGAGGAAATGAAATCAGTATGTTAAAGAGATATCTGTGCTGCTATGTTTATTGCAGCACTATTCACAATAGCAAAGATATGAAATCAACCTAAGCATCCGTCAATGGATGAATGGATAAAAAGTTGTGTATATACACACAAAAGTTGTGTGTATATACACACAAAAGTTGTGTATATACACACAATCTTCAGCCAAAGAAAAGAAGGAAACTCTTGTCATTTGCAGCAAAGTGGATTAACTTAGAGGAAATTATTGTAAGTGAATAAGCTAAGCACAGAAGGAAAACACCACATGATCTCACTCATATCTGGAATCTAAAAAAGTTGATTTCAACAAGTAGAGAGCAGAATAGTGGTTACCAGAGAATGAGGAGGACAGGGAGAGTGGAGATAAGGAGAGGCTGGTGAGCAGGTACAGAGTAACAATTAGATAGTAAGAATAAGTTCTGGCGTTCTTTGTGTAGTAGGGTGACTATGGTCAACAATAATGAAATGTGTATTTCAAAATAGCTGGAAAAAATGATTCTGAATGTTCTTACCAGAAAGAAATGACAAGTGTTTGAAGTGATGGACATGTTAATTATCCCAATTTGATCATTAGACAATGTATACATGTATCCAAACCTCACACCGGACCCTGTAAATATGTATGATTATTATGTGTTAACTAAAAACAAAACGTAAAAATAATGTTCATATATACGGATAATGTGCATTTGTATAATGAACATCTCTATATTATCATATATATAATGTATAGGAGTTTATATTATATATAAATATATATAATAATTTATGAGCATATACATAATATGAACATATATATAATAATATGTGTATACACATATATACATATATAAACTTAATTTACTTTTGTTAATTTTATAAATATTTTTACTCAGATATGTTTAAGAATCTCATCAATATCTGAAGCAT
>RJWJ010040849.1:0-13772 GCA_004363605.1 Indri indri
CCAAGCAGCACTACTCAAGATAGCCCCAAATTTGAAACAATTCAAATGTGCAACAACAATAAAATAGATAAATGGTGGTATAGTTACATGATTTAAAACGCCACAGCAATGAAGATGAAGAAACTACAACTGTTCATAATGACATGGATGGGCACACACACGCAAAATGTTGAGAGAAAGAAGCCAGACATAAGGACAAAGAGTAAATATTGTGTGATTCGAATTATCTTTAATTAATCAGGCAGAATTAATGTCCAGTGTTAGAAGTCAGGATCATGGCAAACCTTTGCCAGGACATTATGACAGAGAGGGCGCATTACCTTTGGGAGTTAGGTAATGCTCTGTTTCTTTATCTCATGCTGTTTGTGTGGGTGTGCTCTCTTTGTGAGAATTCATTCAGCTGTGTAGTTTACGATTTGTGCTCTTTTCTGTATGCATGTTATCCTTCAATAAAGTTTACATAGAAACCCCTGTAATTATTATAAAAGATCAGATAATATGAAAGTATGGAATGCATAGGGTAAAGGCTTCCCTAATCTTACTTCCCAGAGGTAAAACACTGTTAACAGTTGGCTACAAAACTTTCCAGACTTTTTTCCATACACATAGCATTTTTAAGACCAAATTACCATATCACAGTGAACTCTTTGGACTTTGTTGCTTTGTGCTTTCTGCCTTATTTTTACTGCAACAAATCAAGAATTAAAGGCATCTTGATGTCATGGGAAAATGCATTTTCAGTATCATCTGGATCTAGGTTCAAACCCTGTCTTGTCCGTTTATTAGCTTGTATGTCCTTGGACAGATTAGCCCTTGAAAACTCGGTATCCTTATTTGTAAAGTGGAAATAATAGTACTTGTCTTCAAAGGTTGTGATGAGGTTAAGATGATGTATATAGAGAACCCAGCACTATGGCTAACAACACATAGAAGGCATCAGGATATATTAATAGTAGTACTATTAAAAAATTTAATGGTAGCTTCTGTGTATTGATTGAGTGCTTATTGTGTGCCAGACATTGTCCTAAACTCTTTACAGACGTAATCTCATTTAACCCTTCCAACAACTGAATGAGGTTGATACCATTATAAATTTCATTCAATAAATGAAGACAATGAGTCAGAGAGAGTAAACTTTTTCAAGGTTTAATGAGTGTTTAGGCTTTGGGTTATGGGTGGTGTTATCGGAGCTATTTAAAAGCATGTAGGGCTCATAGGGGCTTATTTGGAGACTTGAGAAACTCTTTGAGAAATTAATCAGGTTAGTCTATTTTGCTACCTACTTTATCCTATTCCTTTCTGAGAAACAGTGGTTGAGACTAAGAGAGCCATTAAGTCTCTTTGAACTGCTAGCCGTTAGCACTAATAACTTCCTTTTGCACTGGGCCTAATGTGAAGCTGGATTAAGGCACAATTTATCTACAAGCATCTACCCTACTTTATTGCCTCATTTTCCTGAGAAAATGGTTATAGACTAACCAAGAACATTTTGAAACAGTCTAAGCTCGTACAGCTTCCGTGGATGTAATGTGGCTGCAAAGTCTGTGCTGTAACCTGGGCCTGCAAAGTGACTCACAAGAATCTGAAGTGAGTCCAAATTCCACATTTGAATGGCACATTGCAGGGCTGGGTCCTGCTTTGTCACTCACCTTAGAATCTGTTAAATTTACACCTAAATACCTTGACACAACCATTAGATCAACGGAGGTTGTTCTTAAAGGCACATAGCATTGAGATTGAACTTGAATTTCACATTTCTTTATCCAAGTCGTGTTTTGAATAATGCCGAAGCATAACTCTTTTATGCTGTCTCTCTCACTTATTTGTAGGATGGATTTAAGGTAATTTACAACACCAAAACGCATATTTAGGATATTTAAAACCCACATAAGATTTAGCAAAAAATTGGAACATAGACGAGGAAAGAGAGAGATGTGCCGGGAGCTTTTTAAATCAGTTGGTTTCTGTAATTGCACACTACATTTAGCTGTGAGTTTTCGGGCCAGGAGAAAACAGGAACCACGTTGAGTTACTTAGACATCTGGATTGAAATTACTTCTACAGTGCTCCATTTTCAGAGCATCTTCAGGGATGTTGACTAACATTATCAGGGGCTGTGTTTTTTAAGAACTCCGTTTTAGTAAGAGATAGAGAAATACTATTCTAATGCATATTTCTTTCAAGGGCCTGCTGTATACTTTAACAGGTGTATAAGCTCTTGAAGTTGTTTCTGGAGGAGCTGAGATCTTAGGCTCTAAGTATTTTTCATCTACCTGGTGTCTTAACGTCATTCAGGGAGAGAGCTTAGAGGGAAAGGATAGTCAACATCTCCCTTGATGTTTCAACCCAGCATTAGAATTTCCTGGGAAGCTTTGAAAAAAATATAGATTCCTGGGTCCCACTATGTAGACCCTTTTTGGTAGATCCGAGTTGGGTGTGGAACTCTATCTGTATTTTCAACCCCCTCCCCTACAGGGGATCTGATGATGAACTTATCTGGGAACCATTGCCTCATTCTTGCAAATACCACAGGTCTCTGATTAATTGGTGAGCAGGGTCGATTTCTGGCCCGAGGTTTAGATGCCAACTTCAAGGGGCAAGGTTAACAATGTTCCATGGCGATTCAAGAAATTGAACTGTAGTCCTGTCCATAAATAAAAGTCATAGAACCTTCTGAATAGAGACAGTTTTCTCCTCAGGAAAACAAAACAAAACAACAACAACAACAAAACAAACCAAAAACAACCAAACCCTCTGCATCAGAACTGTTTAAACCATTTGACAGATATTTGGTTAAAACCCCCATCTTTGTCAAAAGGACAACAATACAATTTATCAGCCAGGCTGGAATGCTTTTGAGAATGAAATAGGGAGCTGACAGTCTAGGGGTTTGGGTAAAATTTTCTGATATGTAAATATTGGCGAGTAATTTAATTGAAAAAAAATCCCCCAAGATTGTAGGCTGGGTTTATTTCATAGGCCTCCACCTTTCAACCTCGAGCAGGGAACTAAAGGAGCCCCATGTAGCTGTCAATAGAACACTTGCTTATAAGTAGAACTGCCTTTTGAAAGGTCCACTGGGGGAAGCCAGCCTCAGAATGGCCGGCCCAGAGGCTGAATGGGCAGCCTCTTGAATGGATCTGCTTCTCTGAACGACCATTAGAGCATATCTGTCAAATGCAGTCACCTTAATCTCAGCAGCGGTAATCTCAGCAGAGCTAAGGCTCAGTGGTTATTTCTTGGCACTTAACTGGGCAGTTGATGTCAGATACTATCTTTAAATTCCTTTTTTGGTCCCCATTGTTTTCCAGATAAAGTACAATCTTCTTAGCAGGAAAATAACAGGGCTTATAGCCTGGTCTGTGCCTACGTCTCTAGCCTCACTCCTTCCTCCCCCTTCACTCCTTGTGTTTTGTCCCTACTAGTCCCATGCTGTTCCTGTAACTTGGCATGCTCTTTCCCACCTCCTTTGCATAGTTTTAAGCAGCACCTCCTCCAGGAAGACTTCCCTGATTCCACCTTTAGGCTCCTTTTACCTCTTGCTTCTAGCCCACCACTCATCAGATGTTGTACATGCCTATCTTGCCCAGGAGGTTGTGAGCTCCTTCATGGCAGGCACCACCCTTTTCACAGCAGTCTATCAGTGTCTCGTGTAGTTCCTGTAATCTGCAAACAACAGCTTATATTTCTAGAGCCCTGACAGTGGACACTGCCTGAGTTGTCTCATGTAATCCTCACAAGAGTCTTCTGATGTCAGGACTGTTCTTTTCATTCTTGTTGCGTAGATGAGAAGAGTGAGGCATGCAGAAGTCAAATATCTTGTCCAAGGACACTTAGCTCACCAGTCACAGAGACAGGACTTGAACTCTGGCCATCTGACTCCAGAAGCCACATCTTAACCAATAAGCTTCATTATCTTTCAGAGTAAATAAGGATGTCTGATGACTGAATGAATGCAAGAGAGAAAGAGGGAACAGGGGAGGGATGAAATAGAAACATGCTATTGTCACAGAGAAGGGGGGCTATCTTTTTATTTGTCACGGTCCATGGCTACATCCAGTTGTGTATAGTAGCAATATTATTTAGATGTGTAAATTTACACGGAAGTTGAAGAAAATGGGACAGTGACTTCATAGTCCTATTTTGCCCCTCTAGAAGTGAACTTAAGCTTCAGAAACCTCCTTATGTGCTCTGGACTGGCAGCGATGCACCGGTTTTAAAGATGCATTGTGAACTTGCAGTACAGAGTGGGTATATATCTGCCTGGGGATGGGGTGGGGACAGAAGATGGGGAGACAAGTGAATTTTGCAGAAAACGGCGGACGGTTCATTAGCAGAAATTGTTGTGCCTAAACCCATTCCTTTTTATGCAGCAAGAGTTGTATGAGCTAGTTGTATGGTCTCTGGGGGAGAAAGCTGGCAGAGGATTGTCCATTGAACTCATGGGCCCGTTTCTTTGGAGGTAAGTATGAGATTTTTTTTTTTTTTTAAGAAATTGAAGCTAACTCCATTATGAGTTGGTTCTGATGCAGTTTGACAGCCAGGAGGAAATTAGAATGGACAGTGTTGTATAGTGGGTTAAATGGGTGGACTCTGGAACCTGCCATGGCCTGCCGCTCACCAGCTGTGCAAACTCCGGCAAACCACTTAACCTCTGTTCCTCCATTTCCTCATCTGTAATGATGCAGATAACATTGCCTGCCTGATGGCATCATGTGAAGATTGGTAAATTAACCCTTGCTAAACACTTAGACTTGCTCAGCACATAATATAGTTATTAGCTGATGGTTATTATTACGATTGTGATGAATAGTTAGTGTGTAGCAAGGATTGGGGTCTACCATTCAAGACAGGAGCTACCCAGTGTTAGAGACACAGGCTTTCTTTTCTTTGGCCCTTGTCATTTCTATGTGTGTTTTATAAGGGGTGGGGTTGCTGGGCCCTGGCTCAGTACAGAGCAGTGGAGTGACTGTTCTGTGTCCTATGCACCCAGGCAGTAGCAGGAGCCTGTGACACTCCAGTTCCTGTGTAGAAGGCCACAGCAGATGCGTCTCCTTAATTCTGGATTTCTCTTTGGCTTCGACAGTTGGGTTTGGAGCCTCTGCTTGTGGCATTGTGCTAAAGCAAAAAGGAATGGAATTTGGACTGGGGAGTCTTTCAAGTTGAGACTCAGCCTTTAGCTGTGTGAACTTGAACCAGTCCCCAGTCGCAGCTTCTCTAAGTCTCAGTTTCCTCATCTGTGGAGTTATCTAATATATTGGTGGTGAGGTCATTATTATTATTATCTAAAATAAGAGATTGTCTGTGAAGGGGCTTTGTAAAAGGCAAATTCCATAATTTGTTTAAATTTTTTTTTTTTCAAAAAGAGATGGCTCATTAAAGAATGTGAACTTAATCTGTTTATAAGTGATTCCGTCCAAGTCCCTCCCATCTGATGATGTTGTCTTGTAACTTTCCGAGATTTCCTTTGGCTTCCTATCAGTTTGGCTTTAAAAACAAAGAAAGAAAGAAAGAAATCAGACTGAAGGATAGGATGACCAAGCCTTGATTACTCAGGCTTGGGGAGCTGAAGACTGGTTCTAGCTTGTCCAGGACCTGCTGGGATATACCCAGCAGAAACGCCTCTCCCACAAAACAGTTTGAACCAAATGCTGCAAATTCCAGACTTGTTAGCAGTTCAACATAAGAAAGTAGAAAGAAACTTCTTTCTTATCTTCTCATCCCCCCCACCTCTCACCGTCTCATTGTTTGTTTTTTGTGACTGGTCATGTTCCAAGATAGCAATGTTGAGGGAAATGATGATTTGTGGAATAAAAATATTTTTGATTTTTTGGGAAATATTCATTTTAAAGGATAAAATGAAGCAGCCTGATTACATATTTAACAACACTAAATGCTTTAGATTCAATCGTCTGTTGCACAGATATTCATTGAGCACCTGCTGTGTGCCAGTAAGGGTGCTGGGCACTGGGGATACTGCAGCACAGAAGGCAGACACAGTCCTGCTCTCACACACCTTGGTGTTTAGAAGGCCTTTTGACATTGAGCAGATAAACCCACCAAATAGGTTTACAAACATAATGTGACCAGTGCTGTAAAGAAGAACCAAGAGTATTAAAAGGATGACAGGAAGATATAGTATAGATTGGAGGTCAGGGAAGTCCTTTCTGGGAAGGGCCGTTTAAACTGATACTTGAATGATGAGAGACTAATCAGGTGGAAGTTAAAGCAAGTGCAAATGTCCTGCGGCAGAAAAGAACTATAGAGGGCTCTATAGCTGGACCCCAGTGGGGAGGTGGCATGGTAAGGATGGGTAGGGAGGCATCGGATTTGGGGGCCTTGTTAAAGAGTATGGACTTGATCCTAAGGGAACTGCTCTTCAACAGGGCTATATTTGGTTGTGATAAATGAGTTCGATCAGGCATTATACCCCTTGATTCAGGCTGCTCTCTTTGGAAGTAGAGTTCACCAATCCCAAATAATGTGATGCTCAGGGTCATTTTAAAAAATGAACCTGCATTGTCCTTTAGAAAAAGTGAAATAGGCCGGGCATTGTGGCATGCGCCTGTAGTCCCAGCTACTCGGGAGACTGAGGTGGGAGGATCGCTTGAGCCCAGGAGATCGAGGCTGCAGTGAGCTATGGTTGTGCCACTGTACTGCAGCCTGGGTGACAGAGTGAAACCCCATCTCTTTAAAAAAAAATATGAAAAAAGAAAAAGTGAAATATATATGAATTATATGAAGACACCAGATCAGCCTGCTCAGGAAGACGGGTCAGAAAATGAGAGGAATTTGTTTTACTGCAGGCACTGGGTGACGCGGAGGATAACGCCCAAGTGTTGACTGAAATGAGAGTGGCCTACGCTTGGTGGCTGGATGAAGAGAAGCTCAGAACCTTGGATCAAGGGGCTTTCATTTTCTAAAAGCCAGATCTCTGGTAAACAGATGATGGGAAAGCCAGAAAGGAAGGTTAGGAGGTCAGGATCTCTGTACTGGTTTCCACATCCTGCCACATTCCGGGAGAGTTTTGCCTGATAAAGTCATAGCATGTCCGAGCGGGAAGGGACCTCAAGGATCAGCTCATCCACTCCTCATTTTATGAGGTTAGGGTGCTGATGGGGGATGGACCATGAGAGCAGTACCACACCAGCCACTGACAAGGGGTAGCCTTTCAGTTTGGTGAGGGCCGACTGGAAACTACAGCTGCCTAAAACTGCACCAGATATGGAGGCTCAGGGCCTATGTCGTGTGTCCTGGTTCAGCGCCTTGAAGGACCTGTTTCCTGTGTTTCAGCCTTAAGACACCCAGGTGTTCACAAAATCTTCCTCAATTGGATTCCAGGAGTCAAGAGCCTTCTCCAGAGGAGGCCAGAGCCCCACGGATACTGGCAGCCTGGGGGTGTTTGTTATTGTCACCCTGCTCCTGGGCGACTTGGAATTCCCATCCAGGAAGGTCTATTAATGTTTCTTTTTTTAAAAAAAAATGTTGTGGATTTACCCAGGGATGATGATAGTAATATTTTTAATATATCTTGGTTTAGAAAATACCTAATGGCAGAAAGTTATTCTGAGGTTAGTACTACTTCATAATGAGTTTGGATTTGTTCATCATAATAGCATCTGTATTCACTTGAAAAATCGTTGTACATCTGTGTGGGAGACATGATATTTATTCAGTCCACATGTAATGCTCAGTAGGCAGATGAATCTGAGGACCTACTGTAGTAACTGACTGGCTGTCCCCAAGCATCAGAGGTCTGTAAATATGGAACCACTGGTTTTAGAAGCATCAGCCAGCAGAAAACCAGCCACCTATCGGGGATGACCCTAATCATTTGGGGGGATGAACCAGTATAAGCCCGTACTTTTAAATATTTTAAAATATTCTTTATTGCTTTTAAATTTTTTAAATTAAAAAGTAATGCAGTCTTATTATAAAAACAAGCGCATTACAGAAGTGTATAACTGTGAACAATTTAATGTGCAGTGTTCCAATTTTCTTCTATATATATAACATATGTTGATTATTAAGATTTTTACAGAAATGGGATGTTATGGCACATAATGTTCTCTAAATGTGTATTTTTTTTAAAAATGTAGTTGGTAACTTATTTTAAGGGAGCAACAAGGTTCAGTGGGAAGAACACTGGGTCTGCCTCAGGGTTTGCATCCTGGCTCAGTGATATGTTAGTTGGGTGACTAGTACTATAATGGCATACTAGCTGGGTGATCCTAGGTAAGTCACAGACCCTTCTAAGCCTCAGTTTCCTGGTCTCTGAAATGGGCAGTGATACTTGTCCTTCTTTCTCACAAGGTGGTCGTGAGGATCCAATGGGATCATGTAAAAAAGTGCTCTTTGTAAATGATAACATATTACACAAATATAAAGGATGATGACTTAAACTTAGGATTTCAGCCTTCTTTTCCTTTTAAAATGCTGTGATTCGTATCAGTGAATACTTAACCTGGTGGCATCTTTCTCAGCAGTTTTCTTGGAGACAAATAGTAACTAGCCTGTTTTCCCCTTTTTTTCCAGGTCACTCCCGGAAGCAAGGCTGCTACAGCTAATTTATGTATTGGAGATGTAATCACAGCCATTGATGGGGAAAATACCAGCAATATGACACACTTGGAAGCTCAGAACAAAATCAAGGGCTGCACAGACAAAATGACCCTCACGGTAGCCAGGTGAAGACTACGGAAACATTTGTTCATTTTTGATTCCCTAGAAGCTGCCAGTGGGCAGGGACTGCCTTCCTGTTTCAGAATCCCCTCTTCCCCCTAGCTCAGAGCCACGTGTACTGTAGGCATGCTGAGAGGTCTATGGAATTGCAATTTCAGTTTGCCTGTTTTCCTCTTAAATTTTCAAAGTGCTTCTTACAGTGTGGGCTTCTTTCTCTAAGATATTGTATCTGCATTTTCACTTGATCTGATACAACTAACCAACATTTTGAGTAATTAAAATGAATTAAATATTGTCAGGTAAAATGAAATGAAAGGTTCTCCCCAGGAACCACTGAGAATCTACTTAGGATGCTATTCCCACTGCTCTGTGCTGGGCAGTGGGTACCCTGCCAGGAGATTGCAATAACGGAGAAACACTGCAGCGCGGTAGCCACAGGTGCTGAGTGTGACCTTAAGTACAGGGCAAGAAAGGAGAGCTGGGGCTGAATGGAGTGAGGAGAGCGCCTGGGAGTTGTAATCAGGGTAGAGTTTCCACTTCCTTCGTTTAGTCTTGGAAGGGGTCCTGCTAGGGCAGGATTGCAGGAATGATTTTGTTCAACCTTCAGTGACTCCCTGGTTCCTACCGGATCAAGTTCAGATTTCTTACTCTGATCATCTGTTAACCTGCCTTCACAGTTTTGCTAACCTTAGCTGCGACAACCCTTTGTCATGAGCCCGTTGTGCAGATTCTCACCTGTGACATACATTTATCACTGTCTTCTGCCTTGCGCCACGGGAGCAGCAGGAGGACCGAGTGTGGGGGAATATGTCAAAATATTTTGTACACTTCAGAGCCCTACCCAGGAGAGGTGCGCCGTGCCATTACTACCCCTCAAAAGCACAGCTGCCCTTCTGCATGCCCATCCTGGTCCAAATCCTCTCCTTCAAGCCCTAGTTCAAGATATTCATTTGTCCATTGACTAATCGATTTTTGAATCAACAAATTGAACAGGTACCTCTTGTATATGTCTGGCACTGTGCTAGGCACTCCGATAGATACAAAGATAAGTACTGACATTCTCTGCAAGAGAGGAAACAGTGAAATGAAAACTGAGTCTACAGTAAGATCAGTGTGATTGGTACAAAGAAAATCCTTTACCAGCTCCAAAAAGAAGGCATCACTTTCATTTGAGCCAAATAAACTTCACAAATAAGTTGATTGCTTGGCGTGGACCAAGCACACTGGGCTGAGATAGAGGAGAAGCCCATTCCCTCCCGAGCAGAGGTGGGGCAGCGTGAGACGTGCTCAGGAACGTGGAGGAGGCCCTGCATGTCGGACATGGATGATACCACATTGGGGCTTTTGAAAGATCACACTGGTGGCTGGTGGAGGGTGAGGCTGATGGCAGGATGCTAGTTCAGAAGCTGGTAGTCCAGGCAAGAGGGGATGTTTTCCCAATCTGTCTTTAGTGTGTATTATTTATTTAGCATGAATGAAACAACAGCTTTGATAATCTGTTGCAGATCTGAACAGAAGATCTGGTCTCCTCTGGTGACGGAGCAAGGGAAACGCCATCCATACAAGATGAATTTGGCCTCTGAGCCCCAGGTAGGTACCCCTCGATCTTTGCCGCTGCTCTCACCACCCTGCACTTTCCTGCTCGCGACACTGTTTGGCATGGTCCCATTTTTCCTGTCTGCAGGCCTGGGGATAAGGCAGGGAGAGCCCTCCACTGTCACTGCTGGGATCTGGCTCTCGTTCAGTTCTTCCCGTAAGGGAACTGCGGGAGGAAAGGGCTGGAAACCCCCAGGGCAGTGATGCTGCAGCGTGGGCTGGAAGCAGGGGGTGGGGAGGCGATGAGGGAAGCCTTCCTGCATGGAAGAGGGTTGGCAGGATCATGGTTCAGTCAGGGCCCTAACTCAGCTCACTGTGGATTTCAGATACAAATGAATCATGCCAGGGATGACAGTAAGTTTAGACCCGAGGCCTGGGGCCTGAAGAAATGAGGGCGAAGTTGATAGTAAGCTCTGCTTCTCCCTGCTGTATCTCCCTATCTGGTTTCCATGAGCCTTCGGGTGGAAATCAATATTTTTGTTACAGTGAAACGTACAGTAAGACTTTAAAATTACTAAAATAAAGTGGCAATTAATATTGGAAAATGTGGTAGGTAGTCAGTGTACAATTTCTCAGCCAGAAAGAATTTCCTGGGACAGGAGACTGTCCTAAGAGCCCATGTTTGTAAATAATCTTTCAGTAGTTAGATTATAGGTGATTTTATTTCTTTCTGCAAATAAGAAGACTTATTTGCATCTTCTAAATTATCTACAATGTGTGGGTATTCTTTTTGAAATAAGGGAAACAAACTTAAAGAAGAATGTTTAGAATATTTTTGTAAAATTCCTCATACCTAACATGCTACTTGTCACAAGTATATGTCTGTTGGATACATTAATGAATTATTAATGACAACTTAATAAGTAAATTGGTAATGGCTTTTGAAAAATTTAGACTAGCTTGTGATTGTTATACATTTAACTCCAGTTGAAGATTTGAAATTTAATTTTTTTCTAAATTTGGGATACTGTTTAGTTTTTGTGGTGAATCAAGATATAATCAAAAGGTAACATATAGCTAGCTTTTATACATAAAACAAAAACTTGTATGAAATGGAACTCACTCGGTATATTAGTGTATGTAAATTGAGTGGTTTGGATATAAGTCATATTTTCTCAAATAGTTTCCATTAAATTTTCAGAAATGCGGTCATACAAAATTATTTCCATTAAGATAATCATACTTGAGAATCCCAAGAGTCATTTTAAGGACCATTTTGCATCTGCCATTTCAAAACTGACATGAAGGCTGGGCACCATGGCTCACGCCTGTAATCCTAGCACTCTGGGAGGCCGAGGTGGGTGGATCGCTTGAGGTCAGGAGTTTGAGACCAGCCTGAGCAATAGCGAGACCCCGTCTCTACCAAAATTAGAAAGAAATTAGCTGGACAACTAAAAATATATATATAAAAATTAGCCGGGCATGGTGGCGCATGCCTGTAGTCCCAGCTACTCGGGAGGCTGAGGCAGAAGGATCGCTTGAGCCCAGGAGTTCGAGGTTGCTGTGAGCTATGATGACGCCACGGCACTCTACCCTGGGCAACAGAGTAAGACTCTGTCTCAAAAAAAAAAAAAAAAAAAAACCGACATGAACAAATTATTCTATACAACTCCTCTTAGGGAAGTTCATAAAATGGCACTCTGTCTATAAACTGGTAGTTGTGTAAACTAATTTAAGACATGCCACAGTTAATTTCAATTTCCCTGGGAGTTCTCAGCCACTTCATTAAATTTACTATAAATGTTAAATTTTAATGTGTTAGGTTTTCATATATTTTATAACCTATAAGGAATGATTTTGTTTTGATTTGGCTTTTCTGAAATCCTAGCTTTCATGTAAATAAGATAATCATGTAAATTTTTGTTATACTTTTTATTTGTATTATACTTGGATTTTCATCCTAAACCTATAATCTAGTTACCTGTATTAATTTTTGAAGGTAGTTATCTTCAGATTAAAAAAAAACTCAAATACTTTAAAATTTCACGAGTATATTTTTCTTTTGATTCCAGTAATTCTTTATTCATATGAAAAACTTCCCAACTGTAATTTTTCCACTTCCAGCCATTCTAAAATAGAGGACGAATGAGTAAGAGCAGAGTTGATTTATAAAAAAAGATCTGTTAGTTCATGTAATGCCAACCAACACCCCAGCTTATCTGAGGTCAGCGTAGTTACACACCTAGTTTGTATTTCCTCATTACTGAGTTTCCTTGGAGACTGATAAATACAAAGCCCAAACAATTACATCATCCCTTCCAAAAGGCAAGCCCTGAATCTGCCTGCCTTCTGGGAAGACCAGTATTCACATGAGGGTAGAGATATTCCTTTTATGTACAAACCAGATGCATTCTTGAAATAGTCTCTATAAAGTGAAAATAGGAATTTTCAATCTGAATTTTCATTGACTTCCATTTTAATTGGAAATGTGTCTTTGAAGGGAGAAGGCAACAGACCCTGGTTGAATGTGCGCCATGTGCCAGGCACTGTGCTTGGCACATTAATATGTCACACTGAGTCCTTGTGAAGAAGGCTTTTATTTTCTTCTTTTCTTTTTTCCGAGTCAGAGTCTTGCTCCATCACCGTGGGTAGAGTGCAGTGGTGTCATCATAGCTCACTGCAACCTCCAACTCCTGGGCTCGAGCGATCCTCCTGCCTCAGCTTCCAGAGTAGCTGGGACTATAGGCACATGCCGTGACGCTTGGCTAATTTTTCTGTTTTTTTTTGTAGAGACGGGGGTCTCACTCTTGCTCAGGTGGTGTCTTGAACTCCTTAGCTCAAGCAGTCCTTCCGCCTCGGCCTCCCAGAGTGCTATGATTACAGGAGTGAGACACCACACTCGGCCTATTTTCTTCATTTTGAAGATGAGAAATGAGTTCA
Organism: Indri indri; assembly: GCA_004363605.1. Lineage (NCBI taxonomy): Eukaryota > Metazoa > Chordata > Mammalia > Primates > Indriidae > Indri > Indri indri. The sequence goes on from RJWJ010040849.1 coordinate 13,159, forward strand.
GAGAGGTATCGCTTGCTCAAGGCCAAACAGGAAGTGGCAGAATAAAATCGAGCCAAGACAGACAAATGAAGGCCCTTCCTTGGTGCTCAGCCTTCCTCTGCTGCTCCTTGGATATGGAGAGAGGAAGGAAAGAACGGCCATCCGGGCTGCAGCTGGGCCACACTGTCCACGTGCTGTAGTGTGTGTGACTGACAGTCCCGGGCTGCCCATCCGTAAATCTGCTCCCTCTTCAGGACCGTGTCTTTAAAGGCTACATATGATTCCTTTCGGTAGTTGTGCCATAAAATTTACTTAATCATTCTTTGATTACTGCTAAAATTTTTTTCATAGATAGCTGTACTTCCCTTTTTGTGAATTATTTGTGCAGACTTAGCTTTTGTCTGATGCAAAGTGAACTAAACATAATTTGTGCAGTAAAAACCTCACTGATTCCGATTTGTTGAAGAGGACATCAAGCTGAATAATGAAAAAGAAATCTTAATCATAAAATATTTTCATGTTGTCTTTTATTTTAAATTAGTACACAATAAATTAAGCATAATGCATGCATAATATTTTTAAAGAAAGCATAAAAGACTTGAAGATTTAACAAAAAAGGAGGTAAAAAAAAAAAA
>RJWJ010040850.1:0-13735 GCA_004363605.1 Indri indri
CCCATGCCTTCTGAATCAGAATCCAGAGGGGCAGGATCTGGGCTTCTCTCTGATGTTTGAAAAGTTACCCAGGGGGCTGTGATGTGCAGTCCAGGTTTAGAGTTAACAAATTGGGGGGTTTGGGAAAAGTAGATTTAATGAACGGCTGCCTCTGGTACTCTGCATGTGACTTTCAGCTCAGTTCGCTTCGTCCGGCTGCTTCCCTGCATTACTGTACAGCTCCCGGTTTGGTGCCTCCACTCGAGCGGCCCAGCTGCATGTATTCTCACATGTTAGTGTGCAGACAAGCCACCTGGGGCCTCACTAAAGTGCCGACTGATTCAGTAGCGTCTGGGTAGAGCCTGAGAGTCTGCATTTCTAACGAGCTCCCGGGTGATGATACTCCTGACCAGGGATTACGGTTTGAGAAGCAAGGCCCTAGGGAAGAATGGGTTCATGGGCTCCGGTGTGACCCTCATCTTGCCTTTGCCCTCCAGAGTGCCAGCCCAGGGCTTCTTGGCAACCTAGCCATACTGCTTACTGTGATGCTGGTCACCAGGAGGCCGGGGGAAAGTGTGCCTGGCACAGCATGTGCGTGTTCTCCTGGCAGCGTTTGACCCTGCTCGACGCCCCCTCCTTCCTGAGACACTCTGTCCTGTTGGCTCCCATGATACATCTTCCCCTGCTCTCCTGCATCACTGGCCCTGGCCTTGTCATGTCTCCTTTGCAGCCTCATCCTCCTCTGCCCCGCCACAAAATGTCAGAGCCCCCGCGCTCAGTCCTAGGGTCTCTTCTATTGTCATTCTACACCCAGGTCCACACCCAGAGCTTTAGCCACCGCCCATTCCCAGCTGACTCATAAATTTCTGTCTTCAAGCCCGACCTCCCTCCTGAGCCATAGTTCTATAAGTCCAGCGGTCCACATGATTTCTCAACTTAGATATCTCAAAACACTGCAAACTTCCAAGCTGAAAACCAAACTCGTGATCTTTGTCCCCAAGCCTGGGTCCTTCCCAGTGATCTCTCTCAATAAATGACATCCATCCATCCAGGAATGAAAACCAGAAACCTAGCAGTCATCTGTTACCTTATCTATTGCTATGTAATGAACCACCCCAAAATTTAGTGACTTAAGGCAATACTAATCATTTATTTTGCTTGCAAATCTGCAGTTTGGATGGGGCTTGGTAGGGACAGCTTGCCTTTGCTCCATGCAAAGTGTCAGCTGCAGTGACTTAACTGGGGTAGAAGACCCACTTCCAAGACGATGCACTCACTGGCTAGCACGTTGGTGCTGACTCTGGCTCCTCTCTCTGTGGGCCCCTCCACGGATGCGCTTGGGCTTCCTCACAGCATGGCGGCTGGATTCTAAGAGAAAACATCAAAAGAGACAGGAAGTTAAAGCTGCCGGTTTCTTAGGGCTCGGCCCAGAAATCGACCCAGCATCACTTCCACCATATTCTGTTGTTGGGCAAGCTGTTGTGGAACACGATTCAAGGGAGGGCACATGAACTCCACCTTTTGATGAGAAGAGTTTCAAAGAATTTTGGGACCATATATTAAAACTGCCACACCACCCTTGATCTCTTTCTGTCTCACCTACAAATTCCAGTCGTCACTCTGCCTGATGATTCTAACTCTCCAACGTCTCTTAAATCTGTTTATTTTTCTCTATTTCCTCTGCCACCCCACCGATCTGAGCTTCTTCTCCTGACCTATAGCCACAGCCTCCTAACTTGCTCTGTGAGCCTGTCTGCCTCTTCTCCTATCTTTTCTTCATCCTGGGACCAGGGCAATCATTTAAAATATTAATAAAATCACAGCTATGTCACTGCCTTTGCTTAAAGGCCTTCAATAACTTCCCGTTACTGTTAGGATAATGATTCATGTCGCCATGGCCTGTGAGGCCAGGGCCCAGCCCACATTTTGGCCCCTCCGGCTGTGGGACGACTCCAGAGTTGCTTGTCGGAGGATTGTGGTGCGGGGCAGGCAACCTGGCTGAAAGAGAGCAAATAGCAAGATTTGTCCTAAACTGCCTTGATGGAACAAGGGTGCCGTTTTCACCTGGCCTGTGGTTTGTTTGGAATGACAGTGGGAGGCTAACATAGGTGAGCACACAGGGGCATCGCATACCCCCAAGCCACTGCTTGGCCCCATCACTACGCATTGGCCTGTTAAGTTTCTGGAACATGCCCCACCTGCCACCCGTCAGCACAGTGCTCTTCCCTCCCTGACCCTACCTCTTCTCCCGTTTTCTCATGGTTCCCACCTGCTCGTCCTCCATTCTCAGCTCCAAGGGCCCTTCCTCAGGGCACCCTCTCCTCGTCCCCAAATCCTCTCATTGAAAGCGTAACACTGGTTACCACGGCGGTTTCACATTTATTTCTATGATTATTTATTACTGTCTAACACCCTCTTCCCCCTAGAGCAGGAACTGTGTCTGTCTCTGCCAGCCATGTATCCCCAGAGCATGGCACGGTGCCTGGCAGCTGTTTGCTGGGTGGATGTTAGCGGCTGAGCCCAGCCTTGCTGAACCCCCTGAGGCAGCGCGCTGGCCTGCCTCACTGTCCCCCACCCGCCGCTCCTGCTGGCCTTCGGTCCCGGCTGCCCCTGCTTCTCTCCGAGCTCCATTTTCCTAATCTCACTCGTTTCTCTCACAGACGCCTGTCTTGTGTCCCTTTCTGGGGTTCGATGGATAAGGCGGACTAGCTGGGAAAATGGATTTATGCTGTAGGTGCGAGGGAGAGGGTCATTCAGTGTGTCTGGCCTCCCTCCCAGGCCTCCCTGCGTTTTCCCCGGAGCTCCAGTGCCTTCTCTCAGTGGCAGGAGTTTCGGTATTGACACAGCCCGTGCCTCAAGGACGTGCTGGACTTGGAAGGGAAGTTTAATCGCCGCTCAAATCACCCCACGTTGGCAGCACTGAGGTTTTGTCCCCATCTTATTCTCTCTGCTCCTCTGCAGGGCTCTATTCCCAGATCGCCCGCCCCTGGAGCAGCGCTCTCTGCCCAGGGCACCAACCGTCACACTTGGAACCTGCCTCCTTCCTGAGGGGCTTCCTCCTCCTCTGTTACCCAGTGACCTTTGGGCTGCTTCCTCGTTTTCTGCCCTGGTGAGTCAGGGATGCCATAAACACCAGGGACAGGCAGACACTCCCAGTTAGGGCCGTCACAAAGTTCACTGTGACAGGACCATAAAATGTGCATCCCTAGAGCGCCCCGCCCTGCACCTGGCTCCCGAACCCCGACTTATCTCCATCTGCACCCAGGAACAGGCGACACTTCAGGTGAGCAAGGTTAGCCCTCCACCTGTGCCCTGGCCCTCCCTCTGAGGTCGCAGCCATCTGGCTTCTTCTCCCCTTTCAGTCTCTTCCTTTCTGGAAGCACCTTCCTATAACCCACAAGCTGGCCCAAGTCTCTGCATCTTCAACCCCAGAGGGGACTAAAGAAACCCGCTCAGGATCCTTTGCGCCCCTCTGGTCTCAGCTTTCTCATCTTCCTGTGTCAGGCGAGCTCCTGCAAAGCAGGCTGCCCTCTCCCCCTCCACTTCCTCGCCTCTGCGTAGCTTTATAGTGACAGCAGCACTGGGTGTTGTTGCAGAGCATTTGGAAGGTAAAACTACGCAAAGAAGAAACCCCAAATTGTCCCATGATCCCAGAATCCACACATGACTATTGTTACTGTATTTTGGTTTATTTTCTTCTGGAATTTGCTCTCTCTCTCTCTCTCTGTGATTGTGTGGTATTGGGCTACTGTTGTATTAATATACACAGTTTTGCATCCTGCTTTATTCCCTTATTTATACAGTTCCACGCAGTGAACTGCAAGCCCCTCGGGGCTATGCCAAGTCCTACTGCTTTAACAAGCCTTTCCGTTAAAATCCTTTTCCTGGTTTTAACTCAGCCCCTTCTCTCCCCCCCGCCCTAACACTTGCTCTTTAACACTTAGGTTCCCTTAGGATGCTGGTGACAGTGACCTCTAACTTCTTCCTGGGCAGGACTGTGCCACAAAGCAAGCACTCGGTCAACAAGGTCTTATTAGCACCCGGCTCCCTGCAGATACCTTATGGGGGGAGTTGGCATGTGGGGAGTAGAAGAGCCGCCAGAGATACAGACCCTGCTCAGAGGAGCATGCCGTGCCCTCTGGCGAGGGGGGAGCCCGCACACACAGACCTGCAGCAACCTGAGAATGCCATGTGCCTGGGACACCTGCCGCCTGAAGCAGTTCAGAAAAGCCAGCCCGCAGTAAGGGCTGCGGTGGTCGCAGTGGGCTTCCAGAGCGGAGGGCCAGGGGCATACCTCTGATCATGTTTCCAGTGCCTTGCGCCAAACTAGGACTTAAGGAGAAACTCATTGAATTGATTTAGATTCCTAAAGTTCCACGTTGAACAAGCAGTTCGACAGGCATTTACCGAGTCCTAAACCACCCCCTCCCTGCCTCTCGGTCTCTCCTCTCCCGGTGCCGGTTTGACAGCCTGCGGGGACTGTCCCACCTAAGGAGGCAGGACAAACCGACCTGTCCGTGTGAACTGCCTCCTTCTCCCTAGAGGCTGGCACTTTCTCAACCTCAGAGCGTGGCTGCTAGTCCTGGGGCAGGCCGGGCCCCTTCTGGCCTCCAAGCTGAGAATGTGGTTTCTCCGAGCAAATGGATTTTACTGCAGTTTCCCAGGGGCTCCCGTAATGCGCTGCGTGTGCCTCAAGCAGCCAGTTTGATCAAGCATTTCATTATCCTCCTCGGATATATTACTTTCGGTTTAGCTCTCAAGAGACAGTTTATTTTCTCCTTAACAAATCTTAATTATTTACAAGCAATCATCGAGGCCTCAAGCTGGGTCTGCATACCTGACCCATTTAAGGAGGGTAAATGACCTCTCCTGTTTCCATCCGGGGTATCTTCCAGACGCTGCTTCCCCTCCCCGGGGCTCTGTTGGTGCTTTATTTTATTTTTGATCGATTTCTAGTGATTCATGGGATAAGTTCTTCCACCAAGTTTCTCTGGTTATAAACCCTACCCATCCTTTAGGCTTGAATTCTCTATACTCATTCATTGGCTGTCGAAGAGCACTTGTCTGAGACCTCTTATGTGTTGGTCACTTGCTGAGTCCCGGGGATTTGAAGATGAAGAAAACTGTAGCGGAGGAGAAAGACGCAGCATGGAATGCGCGTAGAGTCCTTGCTTGTGTGCCGGGGTGGAGGCTGTGTCCGCTACGTTAAGTCACGCAACGCTCTCACAACCAGGAGGTAGATACCATGGTGATGCTCGTGCTGCAGTCGAGGAGAGTGAGGCACAGAGAAGTTAATTCAGTTGCCCAAGGTAACCGCGGTCATGCAAGGTTAGAAGCGGGAGCCAGCCTGGACAGTGCGGCACCAGCGTTTGTCCTCCTGGCCTCTCTGCCACACTGTGTAATAATAAAGTTTCATGAGAAAGAAGCACCAGGAGGCAGGTATTAGTAGGTGACACAAAGGACAGAGTTATCAACTCTGCTTGGGAGAGTTAGAAGATTCTCTTTAGGGCAATGCATGTGCTCACAACACCTTCTTTTGCAAACTACTATAATGCAGTTTTATGATTCCTTCTTTGCTTTTTACCAAAGCACTTGTTTTTCCCACTTGTACAACTTGTCTACCCCTGGAGGCTAACACATCAGTCTGTTAATGGTTATCAGCACCTTACAATGAATCGGCTGATGAGATGGATGCTCTTCTTGAGAGCCTTGAGAAGGAAGGAGAGTGGGGTGGGGAGCAAGGAGGGGAGAAAGGAAACTTCTGGAGCAGGAGGGGCACAGGCCAAAGGAAGCAGCCACAGGATGGAAGAGCTGTAACTGCTGGAGGAGAGTGCGCTCTGGGCAACTGGAAAGGTGACACCCAATGCCAATCTCTACAAGGAAGTAGGAAGGGGGGCAGTTGGAAGGCTCTAGAAAGGAACCTCTAGACGTCTCAGCTTTCTAGTCACGGATTAAATGTCCCACCTGGTGCTCTGTCCCATCCACTGAGTAGGGATGGAACATAGCACCCCTAGAAGATCCCACAGAAGAGAGAATGAGGCTGCAGGGCTAATAAACACAAAGCCCACGGAAAGAAGTGAAAGGAACTGGATTTATTCCAGATGCAGGTGAGAAAGCTGGTGATTACAAACATTAGAAGCCTCTGAGTATATAATGGGGAATTATTAAGAAGTCCAGCCAGGTGTCTTTATTGCCAGCAATATCAGAAGAAGAGGAAATGGACTGAATCCGTGGAAAGGATTTAGGTTCACTACAGAGGATTCCCAGGATGGCTGTTGGCATAAAGTTCTTAAACTCAGGATAACTTCTCATCCAGGATTATGGAAAACGTAAGCATGCCTCGGGGCCTGGGATCAGCCTTTTAAGATCCTTCTCAGGTTTACAAATAACATCTAAAGAGAGCTCTGCATTTGTGCAAGATGGTTTCTTCTTTATGAGCTCTTTGTCATCCATTCATTTGTACTTCCTTCCTCACAAATCCATCACCGTAAATGAATTTTAACTCATTGTTATAATGATCTTTAAAACTGATCTAGTCTTTAGTTACAATCATTATCAATTACTGTTCCTTTCCGAGAGCTTACCCGTGGTGACGGTGGGTGGCGTCTCCTGTGATTAACTTCTACCAGGGGTGTACCTCGACAACAGCCCATTAGATGAGGAAGTAGATGTGGTTCGATACGGAATATGTGTATCATAGTAACTATCATTTATTGAGCACCGATGATGAGTTAGGGACCATTCTACACAAAGTACACCTTTCATGTCACTTAGTCCTCACTCGACCCATTTTTCAAGTGAGGACTCTGGCACAGACAGCATCTGTAAACTGCTCAAGGTTATACATTCAGTAAATAAAGGAGCTGGAATTCCAGCTAAGGCGTTCTAGCTGCAGAACTTGTGCACGTAAGCCCTGTGCTATGCAGTTCCTGAAACGGCCACGAGAAGTTGTACAGCACGTATGGAGTGGTACAGATACGGGAATAAAACTCTCGAAGGGACGTGTCTGAGCTAGCAGAAAGGGAGAGTGGGGAGAGAAAAAGAACAGGTGGCAGGAGTGGTTGGTGGGAGTATATCCCTCCTGGGAAGGGATATGCAGAGACTTTCTGAATCCAGCCAATCTGGCCTGCTCCATTTGGCAGAGGCTCGTCTCTCACCAGGATGTGAGGCACCCGAGAACCGTGAGGTGCTGGCAAACAGTGGGTGTTTCTATGCCGTCACCAGCCCGAGTTCTCCTCCTGCATGAAGTCCACATCGATTTCTCTTCTGCAAGCAAATATTGCACTTAGAGTTCAGCCAAGAGGACATGAGTGTGTGTATGAGTCTAATGTATGTCCATAAACATTGCCAGGGTAAGAAGATGCGTTTGTGGGCATCTATCTAGTCTCCCAGAACAGAGCAGGCAGCTAGTTTTATGAGGTAGGCACATAAGAAACACCTGTCAGTGGACTGAAGAAAGCATGTCAGAGTTCCTGTGACAGGGGTCAGGGGTGTGATGTGGTCAAGGAATAAGGCAGGAAATGGATTCTGGCTGAGGAATGACTTAGCGGGTTGGCTCTCTTTGATGTGAGAGTGAGAATTACTACCATCAATGCGAATGTGCCACAGCGTGGGTACCAGCAGTGCACGGACCACCCAGGCTCTGCCAGTGGCAGCAGTCGGAGAGGCCCGAGAGTGGTCACCTTGAGGACAAGGCTCCAGGAATGTTCTGGTCCAGGCAAGGAGAGAAGAGGTCAGGTAGAGATCAGTGGCAGCTGCCATGACTACCGCCAGGCATATAGGGAATGATGTCTAGACGGGCTCTCTGAACAGGGTAGAGAGCGACAGCTGGGGGCTGGGCAAGTGGCATCAGAGGGCCCCGCCCAAGCAAACAGCCTTCTGATGAAGGGTAACTTGTGAGTGAAGATGAAGAATGTGTTTTCTGGTAGATGAAAGTGGTGGAAAGACCACTGGGGGTCTTTGACTGAGGGTCACTTGATAAGCTGTGGCCACTTTGGAGGCACCTTCTGGAGCAGCATGAGCAACTCAGGAAGCCAGCACTGGAATGGATTCTCAGATGCTCCAGGCACTGGTGTCACCATGAGGAAAGTATGCAAATACCAAAGTGGGGAAAGCTGGCTTTTGACAGCTTCCTGTTCCTCTTGCCCCTATACCCCGTACTCTCTGATTTCACAAGGCGGCCCCAGGAGCTTGCACGGCCCTGCTGCACAGCGCCTGCTCTGGAAGGGTAGCTGACTGTCACGATAGGAAGTACTGCACACTGATGTACGAACAACCCGCATGCTTTAACTGTTCCCCAGGAGCTATCTGCGTTTTAAGAGAGAAGCGTGTTAATGCAGCTGAGATCTATCTGATCAGGTGGTGGAGTCTTGCCAGCTGGGCGGTCTGCAGCAGGACATTTTCCTTCCTTGTGCTGCGGCCGCATCATAGGAACACTCAGGAGGAAACTGCTCGTCCTCCTGCCACCCCGTTTCTCTCTCCCCTTTCCAGCAACTACTGTTCACGTCCTCTCGTCCCGTGTGCTCTTGAGCCCACCCCACTCAGGCTCCATCCCCACTGTCCCACGGCATTTGCTTACACCAAGGTCACCTCCACGCTGCCACCTCAGTGGCCGTCTCTCGGTCCTCGGCTCCCTGGTCCAGCAGGCCAGCAGCATTCCAAGCAGTTGCATGAAACGCTCTTCCTGCCTGGCCTCTGGGAAGCACTTGCTCTGGGTTCTCCTCCTACCTCCCTGGCCGGGTCTCCTTCTCCCTTGCTGACTCCTCCTCATCTTCTCCACCACCAGGCACCGGGAGCCCCAGGATGTCTAACGGCATCTCAAGCTTCACATGTCCGCAGACAAACCCTGATCTTCCCCCCAAAACCTGCTACGCCCTCAGCCTTTGTCGTCTCAGAAAATGACAATTCCGTTCTTCCAGCTGCTCAAGACAAATCCTCCTATCTATCCCTGACCCCTCTTGTCCTCTCACACGCCAAACCCACTCCGCAATCCAATCCTGTTGGCTGTACCTCCTAGATACGCCCACTCCGGCTCACTTCACGCCACCTCCGCCACCATCTAAGCCGCCATTTGAGCTCATCTAGACTATTGAAACCAACACTGGCCTGTTTTCCCTGGTTCCAGTCTTGTTCCCCACCCCTTCTGCCTACTCACCTCACAGCCACCAGAATGACCTTTAAAAATGTCAAATATACAACCTCTGCTTAAATCCCTCCCAGGGCTGCCCACCTCATTCAGAGCAAAGTACACAGTTTGAAATAAGGGCTCCAGCGCTCCCTGCAGTCTGAGACTCCTACTTCTCTGCCCCTTCTCCTCCTCCTCTCTCACTCCCCTCCCACTGCACTGGCTTCCTTGCTGTTCCCTGTGCAGGGACCAAGCTTACACCTGCCTTGCTGCCCGTCCCCTGCTGTGCCTCTGCCTGGAAAGTTCTCACCACCAGTATGCACGAGGCTCTGTGTGCCAAGCATCTATTCTGCGTGACAAACCACCCCAAAACTTAGTGGCTTAAAACAATGACAATACTTATTTTACTTGCGAATCTTCAATGTGGGCAGGACTCTGCAGGCATAGCTCAGCTCTGCACCCCTTGTTGTCAGCTGGAGTGGCTGGGCAGCTGGGTTTGCCCTTCTCCGGGTCTGAGAGTTGAAGTTGGCTGTCCCAAAGGACTTCAGGTGGTGTCCCAAACACCTGCCTACCCCTTACTCTCTCCACGTGGCTGCTTAGCTTCCTCGCAGAATGTCGATTGGGTTCCAGGGCGAGCATCTCAAGAGAACCAGGCGGAGTGTATGGCCTGTTACCAGTTAGTCTCAGAGCCACGTAGCATCCGTTACACTGTGGTCACAAGTTCGCCAGACGCAAAAGGAGGGGACGCAAACCCCACCTCCGGATGGAGGAGAGTATGTGTGATGGGAGATACTGGTGGGGCCACACTCTTTCTCACCGTTTTCTGATAAACTTATATAAAATAAACTCACCTGGGAATACCCTCGCGCACGCGCTCTCTCTCTCTCTCTCTCTTTCCCTTGATTTAATCTTATTCATAAAATTCTTTACCACATGTAAACAGTCCATGAATATTTGTTAAATAAATGAATAAATCATCACCACAACAAAAACGATGGCGGGTAATGTTTACAGAGAGTTTTCTATGTGCCAGGTATTGAGAAAAATATTTACACATAATATCTCCTTTACTTTCCCCCACATCTCTGGGAAGTAAGTATTAGGACTGTACTGATGAAAAACCGAGGCATGGAAAAGTTCACACAGCTGGCAAGAGGTGAGGCTGAGGTTCAAAGCCAGACAACTTCTTCCTGCTGCTGCAGGGTGGAGCTAAGGTGGACCGAGGCACACGAGTTTGCCTTCGCCCAGTCTTGGCGGGAAGCGCCGCTGTGTCAGGGCCAAGGCACTGGGGCAGCATGTTTAGCTGTGACTGGAGGGGCAAGGATGGCCCTGGGTGCTCCCTCAGAGGTCCCGCAAGCGCTGGGTGGGTGTGACTGTGTCCTTTACGTTTCCCTCCCATTTCCTACTTTCTTTCCAGTCTGGGTGACTGTCGACGCCATCTCTGTGGAAACCACGCAGGACGTTCTTCGGGCTGCCCGGGGAAGCAGTGTCACCCTTCCATGCACCTACCACACTTCCGCCACGGATCGAAACGGCCTTATCCAATGGGATAAGCTTCTCAGGAGTCATTCGGTAAGCATCCTTAACAAGTTCAGGGGATCATGGGAGCGATTATCACCTGACCATGACCTCTTGGAAGGCAAGCACTACGAAGTCTTTCAACAAATGTCAAGTGGAATGAAGGTTAGCTGCCAAGCTGGGGTGTACGGGGGGGCCGTGGCGATGCTGGACCTATGGAGGGTCAGATTGTGCCACTTTATTTTGAAAAAGTCACCTCCCCTAAAATATCTTTCTGTTGGCCAGTCTCAAATGACCTAAATTGTACTATTCAAGTCAGTCAGTCCTTTTGATTAGCACAGGCCTCACTCTGAGGCCAAATTTTATTTTACAGAGTGTTTTTTTTCCTCCTGTTTGGATTCTTTTGGAGGGTGTGGAGGAGTTTTGTTTTATTTTCTAATTCTATTTTTAAATAGATAATATAATCCCATGGTTTGAAAACATCATGAAAGGTGTACACTGAGAAGGGTCACTCCTATCCCTGCCCCGCCAGTCCCACCACCCTGCTCCCACACCCTCATCCCTCTGTTCCCCCACCCTCCTCCACCCCCGGCCAGGCACGTACACACATAGGTATCACGTGTCTATGCACACATGCATATACATATGTGAATGCACGTCTACATATTCTACATACATACTGTTCTGCACTTGGCTTGTTTTCTTTTAACAACGTATCTTGGCCTCTTTCCATATATACAGTACACTTATATCTCATTTTTTAAACATTTGCAAAAAGCACTTCATTTTATGAAAGTACCGTATGTACCGTTGATGGACATTTGGTTAGTTTCTTATATTTTGCTGCTACAAATAATGCTGTGATAAATATAAATATCCCTGGCCAGGCATGGTGGCTCGTGTCTGTAGTCCCAGCTATTGGGAGACTAAGGCAGGAGGATCATTTGAGCCCAGGAGTTCCAGGTTATAATAATGAGCTATGATAGAGCCACTGCACTCCAGCTTGAGCAACAGAACGAGATTCTGTCTCCAAAAAACCAAAAAAACAAGGTCTTTAAAAATGCAAACACTTCTGGCAGAAGTAAACATGAGGTCCCTGACCACTCAGAGTGGAAAAGGACTTAGCTTCTTCTCTGACGAGAGAGAAGGGGTGAGTTACCTCAGCACCCAGAAGAGTGTCAGGCATAGACTTTACATCTGGTTTGCTGAATACCTGTGACGGTGAAAGAAGGTGCCCTGCAGTTCCTGCAAGCCGAAGGCAGTAGCTTTCCTCTTCAGGTTTGTACCCCGGGACTCTGGGAGCCCCCAGGAGAGGTGGCCATGGCCCATAAGGTTCCTTGGTGCATCAAGCCAAGACTTGTTCTCCTTCCCTGTCCGTCCTGCTGCTCTGGGACTTAGGAGTCCTGGGCCACCCCAGGGAAGGAGAACAGATAAGTTCCAAAGGCAAGAGTCAAGTACACAAAGGGGGCTTGGAAGCCAAGGGTGGCTGCCTAGCATGATGCCTGGGACATGGTAGGTGCTCAGTAAACACTTGTTACCAAATGGGGGAGAGTAGAAAATGGACTGAAATGGAATGGACAAGAGAGATGCCAGAGGTCACAGAAGGTGAAAGTGTTGGGATGTGAGATGGCCCCATTTCCCCTCAGGTGCTCCTGTGGTATGACCTGCCTACCTGCCTCCACCCAAGTCTTTCAATATTTTCATTTAGAAAAAATTTTAAAAATGGATATAAAATAACAAAAGAAATTCACATATGGGTAGCATGTCTTGGAGTGGTTTGTTCTGAGGGTTGGTGTGGTGGGCTCTGGGAATGTGGATGCGGGTAGTCAGGATAGGCGGGAAGTACCATGCCAGGGCCTTGGGGTGAAGACCAAGTGGCATTTCTTCTTCCTCCCAGGAAAAAGTGGTCATCTGGAATTTTGAGACCCAAAGCTACACCTATGGTGACCTTTATGAGAACCGTGTCAACATTTCGAAAAATGCCGAGCAGTCAGACGCCTCTATCACCATTAGTCAGCTGACCATGGACGACAACGGCACCTATGAGTGCTCCGTCTTGCTGATGTCAGACCTGGAGGGCACGTCCAAGTCACGCGCCCGCCTCTTGGTCCTCGGTGAGTGTCTCCGTTCCTTTCATGAGTGGTAGGAAGAGGGAGAAGCACTCTGGTGGCAAGAAGAAGTCAGAAGTAGCACCGTGTCCTCCCGTAGTCCAGTCTGTCTCAGGGCAGGGGCCGCTGGTCCTCCCTTTGAACTGAAGAATACTAAGTTCTCCACAAACTACACATTCCCCCAGGCTGATTTGGAGTGGGCCCCTGCTCTGTCTGGTGTTCTTTCCCCTGCAACTCTTCTCATTTTCATACTATACCTACAAAGAGAAGAAAGAGAAAATCTTAAATTCCATTGCAAAGACTCGTTGTGCCTTAATTTGGTCCTCTGAGGCGGCATTGTGAGTCTTACAGGGAGCACACCTTTCCCCGTCCTAACTTCAGCGACCCCGTGCAAACCCTTCTCTCCGCCTCTGCACATCCTCAGCCCCCAACAGACACACCGCCAACCAGGTTCTGCCTTGGAAATATGCCCTAAGATACCATGCTTTTCACAGGAGTGACTTTGTATTGGAGTTTATAGTTTGGGAAGGATACGAAAGATCATCTACTTTAATAACCTCGTTTTGTAGATGAGGCCCAGAAAGAGGAAGCAACTGACTCTGCTACTTAGTGAACGCTCAGTCTGTGTCCAAGATAAGAAACAGCGCCACCCCTGGCAGGCAGCGACACTTTAAACCAAAAGAGTTGATCATTTTTCCTTTTCCCTTTTTTGTCTTAACATTACTTGATGGGATTTTATTTTTTAACTGCATAAGGTGGTTGCCTGACTTTTTGAAAGCATTATATAGTGAATCGAACTATACAGTTATACAAACTAGCACTGCATGAACAGTAACTAAGAACTCCTCCTTCCACCCTACCACCGATGAGGTAGCCAATGGCAACACAGCGGGGTACTCTTCCGTACTTCTCATGTCCTTTGAACATGCACGCGTGCTCTTACATACTTCTCTCCTTTTCTTTCTTTTCTCTCAAAAAATGGATTCGTATTATAAAAATCACTCTG
>RJWJ010040851.1:0-13777 GCA_004363605.1 Indri indri
TATCAAATGATTGGCCCTTTTGTTACGACAGGGGGTCCATGTGCCATTCTGTGGCGAATGTATCTTGCTCTTACTCTGTAAACCTATCTTGTCCTTCCTCAATAAACTTCGGTTCATATTTTAAAAAAATAAAAAATAAAGCAGTTTTATTAGAGAATAAAAAGACAAAAACAGGATCAATAGTAAAAAAATATTAATGAAGTAGTTTACATTTTTTTCATACAGAGTGCTGGAAATCCCATGTGTATTGTTCACTTAACAGCATATCTGAATTCAGACTAACCACATGTCGATAGCTCAGTAGCCACATGGGGCTGGTGGCTGCTGTTTGGAGAGTGTAGCTTTAGAGCCAGCCTGCCTGGGTTTGAATCCCTTTTCTGCCACTTAACAGCTGTGTGATCTTGGGCAAGTTATCTAACTGCAGTGTTTCCCCCTATGAAAAATAGGGATAATAGTATTGATAGAACCAACCTCATAAGTTGATGTGAAGATTAAATGAATTAATATTTGTAAATGCTTAGTTCTTTGCCTTGCACAGACTAAACATCATGTAAGTATTTGTCAAATAAATGACCTAGATGGTTCTTAAAAACTGTACAAGCTGGAATCTGTAAGAGGGAGTGTCCAGTGATGTGCTTGGAAAAACCCAAGTGTAGAGTGGCCTTGTGAAGTTTCCGATAGGCTGTGCCTGTACCACAGTAGTTGTGCATAATAAAATTGATTTCACATCAGAAGAACCTAATCTGCTAATTGCTGCAAAGAGGGCCTGCCTCCTGGAAGTGAGAAATGACAGCTCCCTAATGACGGGACAGGTTCCAATACCTCAGCAGGTGTGTGTGTCCTGAGCATCTGTCTGCCTGGGGCCTGGAACTGTGCTGGGTGGCCTGCAGGAAGCAAAAGCATCCTCCAAAATGCACCATCGTAAATTGCATGACCTCATGTTGGAATGGGAGGCGGGTCACTTCCAGCACTTGGAGGTTTAAGCAATAGTTGCTGCTTATGCAAGAGAAGAAGTAAAGCTGGGGTGGTGGCCTCCCATACCGTCCTCAGAACACTGCCCACCCCAGCATGGCCAGGTCTCCTCTCTCGGCATCAGCCCCCTCTGCTTGTGCCTGCCCTCAGCCAATCCACAGCAGCCACAGAGCACCCACTGGGTGCCCTGGTCCCTGTCCTCAAGGAGCCTTGCTACCTGGCAGGGGAGACAAACTGTGGAGAGCTATTGACAGTAACCTGCAGGGTGAAAGAAGGGCTAATTAGAGGCACAAATGGGTGCTGGTGGGGGTGCCTGGTAAAGGGTAATTCATTCTGGTGGGGCCAGGAGGGGTCAGGGAAGGCTTCCTGGAAGAGGAAGCACTCAAGCTGGATTTGAGGATGGGTAGGGTTTTGATAGCTGTGTGTGTGAGTAAAAGAGAGAGGGAGAAATATCGGTGAGAAGACAGAAAATGTAGTGATTTGAGGGCTACAGTCTTGAAATCATTAGAGGAGGGGGAGATAAGTCAGTTTTATGAATGAGGTGGATTTGAACTGGGTCCTTTGGGCAAGATAAGGAGGGCTTGTTTTAAATTTATTTTAATTTGCATATAGCAAAATTGACTGTTTATGGTATACAGTTTTATGGGTTTTGACAAGTGCACAGAGTTGTGTATTCACCGCCGCACTCATGGTGCAGAACACTTCCATCCCCCACACAGTTCTCCCTGGACTGCCCCTTGGAGGCCAGCCCCTCCCCTCCCCCACAAGCCCATCCCCGGCAACACTGATCCGTTCTCCACTCCTGTAGTTTTGCCTTCTCAAGAATGCGGTGTAAATGGCATGGCAGCGTGTGGCTTCTTAGGTCTGGCTTCTTTCACTCACCATAATGCCTTTGAGTCGTCCAAGTTGTCACGTATCAATAGTTTGTTCCTTTTGATTGCTGAGTAGTAGTCTGTTGTGTGGATGTATTGCAGTGTGTCTGTCCAGCAGTAATTGAAGGATGTTTGGGTTGTTTCCAGCCTCTGTTGATTATGAATAAAGCTGCTGTCAACGTTTGTGTATGTGCTGTTGTGTGAACGTGGGCTTTCGTTTCTCCTGGGTAAACACCTAGGATTGCGATTGCTGGGACTTGTGTCATGTGTAGGTTTAATGCTTTAAGGAACTGCCAGACTGTTTTCCGAAGTATACCATTTTCCATTCCCATCAGCAAAGTGTGAGAGTTCCATTGCTTCATATTCCTACAGCACTTGGTATTGTCAGGTGGTTGGTGGCTGGTGGTTGGTGGGTTTTTTCCTATCATTCTGGGTGTGTAGTGGAATCTTATTGTGGTTTTAATTTGCATTTCCCTAATGCCTAATGATGTTGGACATCTTATTATGTGCTTATTTGACATTTGTGTGACTTCTTCGGTGAAACGTCTGTCCAAATCTTTTGCCCATTTTTCTTTTGATTGTTTTGAGAGTTCTTTAATATTCTGGATACAAGTCCTTTGTCAGATACATGATTTACAGTTTTGGGGGGGAAATTCATGTGAGGAGAAAATCTTCAAAAGATGATTGATGGCTGTGAGGAGCTCTGAAAGTGAGGCAAGAGTGTTGCGTTTTGGGTCTTGGCCTTTCTTCAAGCACGAAAGCGGGACCAGGGCTGAGGAGTGGGGCGCATCTAGAGAATGACCTATGAAAAAGAGGAGGGGCTGGGTGCAGTGGCTCACACCTATAATCCCAGCGCTTTGGGAGGCCAGGAGTTCAATTCCAGCCTGGGCAACATAGCAAGACCCACCGTCTCTAAAAAATAAAATTAGCCAGGTGTGGTGGTGCGTGCCTGCAGTCCCAGCTGCTCAGGAGGCGGAGGTGGGAGGATCACTTGAGCCCAGGAGTTCAAGGTTGTAATGAGCTACGATTACACCACTGCACTCTAGCCTGGGTGACAGAACAAGACCCTGTCTCTTGAAAAGAAAAAGGAAAAAGAAGAAGAAAAGAGGAAGAACAGGGCCTTCTGTGAAGTTCAGTTCCTGGCTTCAGAATAAGAGGCACAGCTGGGCATCTTGGTTTTCTGGGCATCCTCCCTGGCCTGGTCCACTATTCATGGCCCGCTGGGTCGGGTTGGACTGGGCCCATCCAGAAAAACAAATGGCGCCCAGCCTGGGTTTCAGCCACTTCCATGGCCTTGTTTCCAAACCTATGACCGTGCATTCTGGAATGGGAGGTGGGGCGATTGTCAGGCCTGTAGGAGTAAGCCACTGGGTATGTGACCTTGCAAGAGATAATCAGTGGGGGTGAGTTTTCTGGGTCAGGGTGGGTCCTCAGTAATGGTGACCTCAGCCTAGGGTCTGAGGGCTTTGGGCTATTGGCAGAATTTCTAGAGCATCACCGTCCTCGTCCACATCCGCAGTCCCCATCCCTGTCTGGGCAGGGTAGCTTGGCGGCAGAACACTTCTGTGAAAAATGACCAAAGCTAGGATGGATGCTGCCCCCTGCCTCTTGTCCAAGCTCAGTCCCTCTGTCCAGATGCTAGAGTCTTCATTCTTCCCAGGGACAGGCCCTTTCCCAGAGGTGACTGGGGCCTGTGGCAGGACGGTAGGGCAGAACTGAAGAGTCCTGCCTTTCTGGAGCTACTCCTGCTTGGCTGCTTCAGGGCACTGCGGGGCTGCCTGTGGCTCCCCGATGCTCTGGGTCCTGGAGGGTCATTCCAGGTGCTTAGAGATCCTGCCTGCCTCCTCCTTCTCCCTGGGCAGAATGTGCACTGAGCCCCGCCAGGATGGCTGTGCTGCATGGGCACCTGGTGTGGGCTGACCTCTCTGGTCCTGGCAGGGTGGGGACAGTCCTGTTGTCTCTGGGAGAGTAGCTGATTCAGGGCAAACCCACCCTAAGGCTGAGGAAACAAGCATTGCCCCCGGCTCTGATGGGATCCTTCTGTTAAATCGGCTGTTTTGAGATCTGAATTTCCTAGGACACGCCTGCTTAAAGTGAAGCCACTCATTGGTTTGGTTCGGTACTCTTGCCCCTTGAGTGCTATACTTTCGTAACTTTTGCTTCATTTATAACCCTGAACAAAGACCCCAAGAGAAAAAAAGTGCAAGGCTTACTCTCCCCACCTTTTTGAGAAAAAAAAAAAAGTATATATACATATGTATATATATATAGAGAGAGAGAGAGACTTTTTTTTTTTTGGGCAGTTTAGGTCTACAGAAAAATTGAGCAGAAAGTCCAGTTCCCATATTTACGTTCCTCCCTCCCCAGTTTTTCATATCGTTAACATCTTACATGAACGTGGTACAATTTGTCGCAATTGAATACGGATACATTACTGTAGTCCGTCGTTTACTTTAGGGTTCCCTCTCTGTGTTGTACATTCTTTGGGTTTTTTCACAGGTGTCATGAAACGTACCCACCATTACAGCATCATACAGAGTAGTCTCAGGGCCCTAAAATTCCCTTGGCAACCACTGATCTTTTATTGTCTCCATAGTTTTGCCTTTTCCATAATTTCCTACAGTAGCCTTTTCAGATTGGCTTCTGTCACTTGGCGGCATGCATTTCAGTTTCCTCCACGTCTTTTCGTGGTTTGACAGCTCATTTCTTTTTTTCCCTGAATAATATTCCATCTGCTCTCTCCCCACCTTTTCCTTTTGCAAGTGGGAACACCGAAGCCCAGTGAGGGACAGTGAGGAATCTGTGGCAAAGCCGAGCTTGAGTCTGATTCGCCTTCCCCCACAACCCCACGACCTGTTTCGAGGGGCCTCTGTGCCAGGCGCTGTGCCGGGCCTCAAGCAGGGAGGGCCTCCCCCTGCCCCTGCTGTGACCCGAGTCCTGGTTGTGTTGGACTAGGCCTGCAGACACCCACGCCCTGGCTGTTTAGAAGGGGTGGCTCGAGGGCAGGGTCCCGGCCTCCCCTCCCGGGGCTGGGTGTGTCCCCTACCCTGGTGCACCGGCCTGGGGGCTGGGCTTGGAGCCTGGAGCCACTTAGGAATCTTATCTTCCCCGTTCTCTGAGCTACTCTCCCACTGAAGACTCCTGGGCTGGCCTGCTGCCCAGACATCTCTCCACCTGCTGACTTATCTCCCCCTGGCATCCTTCATTCCTTCTGCTCCTTCCTCGAACCCACAGCTTGAATGGCCATGACCGTGAATGTGCGAGGAGCCCTGGGCTCTGTGTTCCTATCTTACGGACATGATTGGATTTAATCCTCACGACTGTCCCATGAGGAGATAACATTATTCCCGAAGGGTCGGAGTCTCTGACCCTTGCTCCCAGGCACCCTTTCCCTGGGAAGGGCCTTCCTTTCTCCCACCCCTCCCCAGGACGGGAGTCCTACAGAGAAACTGGGTGTGATGGAGGCCTCTGCTGAAGGTTGGTGCCCCCCACCCTGTGCTGCTCTCCAGGGGCTTGACTGCTTTTCTCACCGGTCGGCAGCTCTGGGGCTGAGACCCAGCGCTTGCTGAGGTCTGCGAGTTGCAGGACAGCCGCGTAACACAGCTGGTAAGAGGTGGGTTTTAGCCCAGGTCGTGTGACTCTGAGGCTGCTTTAAAGTATACCAGACTTCCTGCTGTCGCTTCCCCAGAGCCCTGTGCCCCGTCCTCTAGGAAAGGAGGGGCTCTGTTCAGCATGGGGGGACCTCAGGCATGGGGACACCTGGGTTTTGTTTGTCTCGTTTCGTTTTGAGAAGGGCCCTTTCCTGGCCTCCAGCAAGTCCTGGCCTGGTGTTCTTAAGTCACAGTGGCGTCTCTTCTTTGCAGCGAGGTACGTGGCCCAGTCCAGCCCAGTCCAGTCCACTTCTCTGCTGGGGCGTTTCCCTGTCCTTCCCTTCATCCCTAGGGACTCACCTGGAGAATTTCCTGTCTTTCTTCATTTCTTGCTGTACCCAGGCCATTTCCCTTTGTCCTCTGTATTTGGGGCCCAGGTCCCCTGCGGTGCCTCCTCTCTGCTATCCACATCTTATTCCCTTCTGTCTCCCGGTACTCTTTTAAATAAAAAATTCAGTGGCCAGCCACGGTGGCTTACGCTTATGATCCTAGCACTTTGGGAGGTCGAGGTGAGAGGACGGTTCAGTGCATTAAGTACATTCACAGTGTTGTGCTGCTATCACCTCCGTCCACCCATCTCCATGTCATCATCCCAAACAGAAACTCTGCCAGTTAAACGATGACTCTCCATTGCTGTTTTTATTAATGGAACTCCCCCTCCCCGCAGCCCCTGGTAGCATCTGTTCTATTTTCTGTCTCTATGAATTTGCGTCTTCTAGAAGTGGAATCAAATCGTACAGTATTTGTCCTTTTGTGTCTGGCTTATTTCACTTAGCATAATGTTCTCAAGGTTCGTCCAGGCCGTAGCCTATGTCAGAGTTTCATTCCTTTTGAAGGCTGAATAATATTCCATTGTATGGATATAGCACAGTTCGTTGATGTCTGTTGATGGACATTTGGGCTGTTTCCACCTTTTGGCTATCTTGGTGCCTTTTAACATTTTTCTGTCTACCAGGCCTTGAGCTCAGCATTGTTAAAATCCTCCCTCTCGCCCAAGGTGTTTACCTATAATGGTTTAACATGCCGCCCTCCCTAGGTGCCGTCGGTTCCTGTTACTTCTAGTTATGTCATACAGAGTCGGCGCAAATGCTGAATTAGCACGTACAGAGCCGTTGCTCCTAGGAGAGATACAGGGTTAGGTTCCTGTGAGCCTGTGGTTGCAACATTTTGTCAGTTGATTAAATACAACTTTGTTTTATGTGTGTCTCTGTTCATAGACACCTTATTTAATATATATCGTTGATTCATTAACATCGAACTCACATGCTTGCAGCCAACGGCACTGTAACTCATGCCTGCACAAAGCTTATCTAAAACATGCATTTTCTCCCCGAGGCACATCACAACCGTGGTGCACTTGGGAACACTAGACAGCACTTCAGTGCTCGGGGCCATTTTAAAAAGCAAAATCACCAAAAAAAATGCAAAAAGTGTGTCACTAAATAGACCGCGAAAGGGACACTTGCTTACGGCAAGAGAGCCAAGGCCAGCAGGCAGAGCGCGGCATTGTTTGGCCTCTGCTGGGCACGCGCAATAAGGCCGTTCGAGTTTTTGGCCGCTCGGCACACGCGTGTGTGTGCGAGTGACTGCAAAACTGCTGCGAGTATTGATTTTGGGGTTACAGATTTTAGTGAGTGGGCAAATTCGCAAATACGGGCTCTGTGGATATTCTGCGATTAACGAGGATTGAGTGTACTTGCATCTTCCGAGGTGGCTCTGGACCCTTCCCTTGCCCCTGGGTAGAAGGACGGTGAGGGCGGGACCCTGTCTTACTTGACTTGACCCTGCTTTAGAGTCTGTTCTGTGTTGCTGTCGCAGATTACCGCAGACTGGGTAATTCATATGGAACAGAAATTTATTTCTGACGGTTCTGGAGGCTGAGAGGTCCAAGGGCAAGGGCGGCGTCTGGGGAGGGCCTTCTTTCTGCGCCGTCCTGTGATGCAGGCGGAAGGGCCGGAGGAGCTGCCCATTGCGTCCTCTGTCAGGAACCCCTCGCGCAGGAAGGCGCGGACGCATTCAGGGCAGGGCCCTCGTGACCCAGCCACCTCTTACAGCCTCACCTGCCAACACCGTTGCACGGGGCAGCAGGTCTCCAACCCCAGGACTGTGGGGGCATGTTCACATCAAAGCAGTACCCGGCGCCTGGCACGTGGCACATCCTCAGTGTGCAATTTTGATTGGGTGACTGGAAGACACAAAGGGCCGAGCACTCGTGGCGAAGTGTTAGGTGCGGAAGTCAGCAGGGAGGGAGATCTTTCGGGCTGGGACGCCTGCTCGTCTCCTTCCTAGGAGCGGACCCTCTCCTCCCCACATCCAGGGCGTCCAGCGATGGCCATGGCAGTCGCATTCATGTAACAGAAAAGTACAGGCCTGAGATTTGACTCCAGTCCCAGTTTTAACTAGTTTGTGGCCTTTTGGCAAGTCACTTCTCCTCAGGTCAATTGGAGGGCAAGTTCCTCCCCAGTGGTTCTTCCCTTGCACAAACCTTGGGAACCTGGCATCTCCTGGCTGGGACCGTCACCAGAGGCTGTGGGAGCCGTGGGGCCCACGCAAAGAAAGAGACCAGGAAGGCTTTCACGTCCGCAGAGAGAAACTTCTCTGGCTCCCCTCCGTGGCCAGTCCGGGGTCTGGTGCCCCTGCCTGTTACCCTTCCCATCTAACTTGCGTCTCTCGTGCTGCAGAGTCAGACCATTTCCCCTTCCTGTCGTCCACAGAAGTGTGGGTGAAATAGGTCAAAGTAGCAGTGTGGTAGGCGAGAGGTGGCTGCTGCAGGGAAGGGCTTCAGAGCCTCAGCCCGGGCCCTGCCACTTCCTAGTTTGGGGGCTCGGGCACAGCTCTTCACCCCAGCAACCTCAGCATCTTCACCTGAGGCAGTATTAGCAGCCTCGAGGAGATGTGGGAGGACCGGAGAAGATGCAGTCAAGTGCTTAGCCCGGTGCCTGGTGCAGGGTTGGCATTTGAAACTGTCCCCTCCTAGTGTTATATTAACGCAGCTCACTCTCTGGGGAGCAGAATGTGTGTCCCTCGGTGTCCTGGGCACCTCCTTGACACCCAGGCCTTCCACAAGTGCTGGGCTGCCTGAGTCCATCCTGCGGGGTCACCTGCCAGTGCTCAGGGCATGCACTGTGGGATAGGCCGCACGGTGTGCCGGGAGGTGGGCCTCCCACTCGGACCCAGTGCTGCCTGCAGGACAGGTTCTGTGCCGCCCCAGGTCCCCTGTCATCCTCTCCCTCTGTCTAGTTCCTGAGTTTCAACCAAGCGCAGAAGATAATGGACAGGCCAGAGCAGCACTTGCCAAGGCCAAATGAGTCGTTCAGGCAGTCATCTTGGAGGCCTCTGTGGACCGAGGCTCAGGACACCCTTCAGGTTGGAGGAGGCCTCAAACTGCGCCTGCTGTATGCCCTGTACCTACTTCGCCTAGGCCTGCCTCTGAGACATCGCAGCACGTATCTGATTACATGTCTTTCCAGTCTCCTCCCTCATCCTCCTGTCTAAAGTCTGGGCCCGTTAAGGGCCTGGACCTGTGTCTCCAGAGTTCGATCTGGTAGTAGGTACTCGATAGATGTTTATTAATGGACTGTTGGCAGGAATTAAATTAGTGTGGAGGCCCACCCTAAGCAGAAACAGTGCGAATGACCTTGGGGTTCAGGAGATGGTGAGCAGACCAAGGGGGCTGGAGGGGAGAGAGGGGATGAGTCTGGAAGAAGGTGGGTCCATTGTCCTAATTTCCTTCTCTTTCTTATTTTAATAATGAAGTCCGGGCAGTGCAGGCTCAGAGACACCCCCAAATGGGGTGTTTGCAGAGCTGTCTCATTCTTGGCCCTGCTTTATTATATATGCAGCGCCTCTCGGCACCTGCACGGCTGGGTCTGATCTCCAGAGCCCAGTGCAGTGGGAACAGTGGTGGGGGGGCGCTGGGAGTGGCGTCTCTTCTGCTCTGAATGTATTGGATGGGAAGATCCACAATGCATCCAGTGTAGATGTTCTGTGACCACGGTCTTGTTAGCTTGGGGCACAGCACCTGGGATGCAGAGACGTGACTCCATTGGCCTCAATAACCAAGGCTCGCAGATAAGTCCACCAGCCTGGAGAAGGATTCCCGTGTCGGGATTGAGGCAGAAGGGGACCTAAATTCCTCTGGCTAGCACCCCCTCCGCCCCCACCTCCTCTATCCTTATACCTCTGGGACCCATGTACATGGAAGATTAGGCTGGGTCGCCTGGAAGGCCACCCCCGCTTTTCTGATTCCTCCCAGCTGCTCAGTGACAGGTCAGTCGCTGGGTGGAGGAGGTGGTCCTTTCACAGGGCCCCAGGAAGGAAACAGTGGAGCAAGCGCAGAGGCTGTGGCGGGCAGGACGTCAGGGCCCAGGGCTCAGGGGGCTTGTGGTGTGGCTGGAACCTTTAGCCTAGACCCTGAAAGCTCTTAGAATCAGTGGTACGTGGAGAAGAAGGGCCGAGGGAGCCGTTTCTCTCCTGTAATCCTGAGACTCAGGCCCTCACTCGTGTCCCCCTCGCTTTCTGGGTGGCCCCCGGCAAGTCTTAGACACTGAGCTTCAGTCTCCATCACTTGCAGTTGGGGGCGGGAGCGTGGGGAGCTGGTCATAACATAGGTTGACGTCCAGCAGGTTAGAGGAATTGTGATAAAAGGAAATGGGGAGTGGGTTTGTCCTTGACTAAGGAAAGGGAATCAGCGGAGGAGTCACCTCCTTAAGGATGACATCCACTACCTAAGTTCCCAGCATCGAGCCTTGAGCCAGGCATGGTGGGGATGCCGTCGTACGAGAGAGAATCTTATTGGGTCTGGCCTTGAATTGTGTATTGCGGCTCTAGAGGGTGGGAGTGGCTGGGGCTCAGAGATCACTGATGGCTGAGGGAGGCTGCTGAAAGGTGGGCTTTGAGAGCGCAGGATGGGCCAGGTGGAGGAGAGGGTGTCAGGGTGTGAGGCCCGGGTTGGCCACTTTCTCAGAATAGGTCATTTCCCCTCCCCGAGCCTGGGCTTCTCTATTTATAACCTGGGGTCATGATTCCCTCCTGTCCTGAAAGTGTTTTTAGAGGAGCTTAATGTTCTCATTATTGGGAAGATCTTAATAAAAGCCCGTAAATTCCTGATCCTTCTGGAAATCCCTGAGTAACAGCCCCCGTGGGCCCTGGGAGGGAGCAGCATGCTGCTGGGGCCTGGGGTTGTCCTGGGTAGGCCGTCCAAAGCTCTGGGTGGGGCTGGGGCAGCTAGAGGCCTCTGGGCTGGGCCCCGAGAGCCAAGTCTGGGATTATTTTTACTCTTCTGTTCATGGCACATGGCCCAGCTTGATGCCATCTGTCCCCCGCCTCCGGCTCTGCGACTGGCAGGCCCCAGAGGGTCACTATGGAGCCCTTGGGGGAGGAGGAGTGGGCTCCTTCTCTGGGCTGGTGTTGGCGGAGCCCCGTGCCACCGGCCGCTGGGCAGGGCTAGTGCGTGGGAGGTTTGCCTGGTGGGCGGAGGCAGTGGCCAGGCCGCTGGGTGGGAGAGGCCAGCCAGCGAAAGCTGTGGACCAGGGGCGACAGGGCCACACAGGGCTGGGAGCAACTCCATTTCAGTAATGAATCCCATGGCCCAGGGCCTTGAGTGACCTGCTGCCCTGCTTTCTCGGGGACGGGCCCAGTCCTGGGACACGTAGCGCAGGTCCTCAGAAAACCTCGCTTGTGCGGCAGCCTGGCACGAGGAGTTTCTGGTTCTCCCCAGGTCTGGTGTTCTCTGCTGGGCAGCCCAGGCCCGACTTCTGTGGGGACTGATGGCGCTCATCTCACCAGGCCAGTCTAGCTCAGCTCGGCTGCGGGAAGGAGACCTCCGAGGAGGGGCAGGGCCCAGAGACCACAGCCTCTGGCTCCCAGAGGGGCGGAGAGGGGCTGCCCGCTTTCCATCTCTCCCAGCATCTTGGCCTGCACAGCACCGTCCACCCGGCTCAGAGTATGCATATGGGCTTGGTGTCAGGGTCCAGAAGAAAATCTAGGCTAAAGCCAGGACTTTGGCCTTGTATAATATTATAAATTAGTTAATGTTAGGTATTAATATTAGGTATTAGGGTGGCAGGTGTATGTACCTGTCAGGTCTGTTTAGGGCTTTAGACCTTCCACTTGAGGCATTATTTGTGGCTTAATAATGATGATGACGGCCGGGTGCGGTGGCTCACGCCTGTAATCCTAGCACTCTGGGAGGCTGAGGCGGGTGGATTGTTTCAGCTCAGGAGTTCGAGACCAGCCTGAGCAAGAGCAAGACCCCGTCTCTACTAAAAATAGAAAGAAATTGGCTGGACAACTAAAAAATATATAAAAAAAATTAGCCGGGCATGGGGGCACATGCCTGTAGTCCCAGCTACTTGGGAGGCTGAGGCAGGAGGATCGCTTGAGCCCAGGAGTTTGAGGTTGCTGTGAGCTAGGCTGACGCCACGGCACTCTAGCCTGGGCAACAGAGCGAGACTCTGTCTCAAAAAAAAATAAATAAATAAATAGCTCTTGTTGAGCACAGAGTGTGGCAGGCCCTGTACTAGATAACATCTTGAACCTATTGACTGTGCTTTGGGACCTCTCTCCAGGGAGATCAGTTCCCCAGCCCACCTGGAGCAGAGCCATAGGTGAAAGCGTGCAAGGTTTGTTTAGAGGCCGCTGGGAAAGTGGAGGGTCTAGGTAGGGAATGTGAGCCACAGAAAGGACCCCGGACCCTGCAGGAGCGTAGTTGGTTATTGAACTGGAACCTGAACCAGACTCTTGCTTCCCATGTATTACACTTCAGTTTACAAGCCTCCAAAATAAATCCCAAGGGGATTTACATATAATTCAAGCTCTCTCTGGTATGCTAAAATGCAGACATGTACTGATGTTTCTTTTGTTTCCTGAAACTAAGCACAGAGCAATTCATTCGGCCCACAGAGAAATCACTGCGCCGCAAAGACCACTTACCAAATACCCGTTCATGTGTTCATTCCCTGTTCCCCAGCTCTCTGCAGTGCACTGAGGACTTAGGGAAAGACAGCATCCTTGTTTCCGTGGTGTCTAGAAGTGGTGAGGGAGACTGACGCTCCCTGGAGATGAGGGTTAGGGTGTGGGAAGACAGGGATTTGCTGAAGCTCAGGAGAGCAACCTAACCGAGGCTTGGGGGTAGGGTCGTCTTCCCAGGGGAAGTGACATTTGGGTTGACCTTAAGGATGAGCAGGAGTTGGTCAGGTAAAAGAGGGATGGGAGGAAGGTTACAGGTAGTGCTTCCACCAGGAGTGGGGAGAAAGTTCGGCGATGATTTGGATGACCGGGTTTGGGGCTTGGAGCGGGGAGCAAAGAAGGGACATAGAAGATGGTACAGGGAATATAGAGGTGGGTGGGAGGCAGGGCAGGAGTCAGCCGATGAAGGGCCCTAGAAAATCCCAACTTAGAGTACGTAGTTTTATCTTAAGAGCATGGAAAAGCCATTAAAAGATTTTAAGTAGAGGAATAATGTGATCAGATTTGTATTCTAGAAAAATCACTCTGGCTGCAGTGAAGAGATTATGGAGTCTGAATGGGCTCGCTACAGTCATCGTGGGATGCATTGGTGGAAGCTTGGATTAGGGCTGTGAGATAGAAAGAGAAATTCAGGAGACATTTAGGAGACAGAAAGACAGGATGTGGCCATTGATTGGATGTGGCAGGTAAGAGGGAGAAGTCAGTATACAGTCTTGCGTCCCTAGCAGCAGGGATGCGTTCTGAGAAAGGCGCAGGTTAGGCGATTTCGTCCCTGTGAACATCACAGAGTGCGCTTACACAAACCTGGATGTCTGTACGTGCCTAGGCTATGTGGTATTACTCCTAGGCTACAATCCTGTACAGCATGTTACTGTACTGGACACTGTAGGCAATTGTAACACAATGGTAAGTATTTGTGAGTCTCAACTTATCTAAACATAGAAGAGGTACAGTAAAACTACAGTGTAAAAGATAAAAAATGGTACACCTGTGTAGGGTACTTACCATGAGTGGAGCTTGCAGGAGTGGAAGTTGTTCTGGGCAAGTCAGTGAGTGAGGGGGAAGTGAATATCGAAGCCTGGGACCTTAAGTATTTTGTAGACTTTATTTGTTTATATTTATTATTATTTTTGAGACAAGGTCTCCCTCTGTTTCCCAGGCTAGAATGCAGTGGTGGGATCATAGCTCACAGCAACCTCGAACTCCTGGGCCTAGGCGATCCTCCTGCCTCAGCCTTCCGAGTAGCTGGGACTACAGGTGTGTGCCACCATGCCTGGCTACTGTAGACTTCATGAACACTATATAGTTAGGCTA